>WBMW01003006.1:0-170954 GCA_013396635.1 Penelope pileata | reverse complement strand
GGGTTGAGATAAAAACTATTTACTAAGACAGAAAAGGAAGGAAAATGAAATAAAAAATAACAGTAATGACAATTATATACAAAACAAGTGATGCACAAAGCAATTGCTCACCACCTGCCAACCAATGCCCAGCCGTCCCTGAGCAGCGACCCCTCCCTGGCTAACTCCCCTCAGTTTTATAGTTCACAGGATGTCATATGGTATGGAATATTCCTTT
Source organism: Penelope pileata (assembly GCA_013396635.1). Lineage (NCBI taxonomy): Eukaryota > Metazoa > Chordata > Aves > Galliformes > Cracidae > Penelope > Penelope pileata. The sequence continues at coordinate 170,737 of WBMW01003006.1, read as the reverse complement.
GGTCAGTTTAGGTCAGCTGTCCTGGGTCTGTCCCCTCCCAGCTCCTAGTGCCCACCCCCAGCTCTGGGAAAGGGCAGTAGAAGCTGAGAAACTAAAACGTCTTTGGTTCTGTACAGTGCTGTCCAGCAACAAGTAAAAAAACATCAATGTAATCAGTACTGTTTTTCTCCTAAAATCAAAACAGCATCATATGGTACACTATGAGGAAAAAAAGCTTTTGTCCCAGTGGAAACTAAGACAATATCTTATCCCTCATTTTTTCCCATGAGACCGCTCCTCAATCTACTGTTCTTGGTTTCCCAGTTCTTACTAGTGACTCAAGCCCCTTTGTTTTCTCCCTGTGGATGACACCTTAAAGTCTAAATGGTTTAGAAAAACTCTTTAGAAAAACCACCTCTAAAAAATCTGTTTTTTTTTTCAAGCATTACACTACTGCGTGCCTGCCATAGCAAGGATCCCCTCCAAACATGCATCCTAACACTAACTCTATGCCTCACCCTGCCACGACTTCTCACTTTTCTCTATTAGCAGGTCACCAAATAACCTTTGTCTTCTTTTTTTTTTTTCTTCCTGAAGTTTCTCTTTCCAGAGCTAGGTTTATTAGCAGCCTCATATCAGCCATCTAAAATTAAGTACAATCCTGAGCCTCCTCTTTTATAGAACATATCCATGAAGTCAGGTGTAATTTCTTACATTTGATTGCTATAAATTTTCTTCAAATTGAGTTTGTTGCCCGTGTGAAACTCCTAATCAAAGTTGCCCTGAAATTCTAACTCATCTGTCACCCACTAATTCTTTCATTGGCTCAAATTTATCTAAAGCTTCCTATACCATTCTTGCAGATGTTAATGTTCACTAAATCTCTATTCACATCCAACTATTCACCTAGAATTAAAGCTGCCAGCCCTATTTCTCCCAGGGAAATAAAAAATTGGGGTATAAAAATCCAAGAGTATATGAACCTGTAAAAGGGAGAGGACTGTAAACACACCAGAAAAAAATAGCAGTTTGTCTGCTTAGACACTAGGGAAGAAATTAGATACCATGATTGAAAGTGCACAGGCTGAAGGTGCAAGGTTTTCCCTTCCCTTCCACAGGCTCCAGGCAATCACAGATGTGAGAAGTCTCTTGCCTTGTGTCAGACCTATTAATTTTATTTGTGTCTCAAGCTCCCTGATGCAGTTCCTGTAACTCAAAAAGAGAGCAAAGCTCTTTGCTCTTTCTTTTGTCCATTAAAAAACCTGCCAATTACTCGCATACGACCTATGGACTCCACAAGGAAGAGAGGCCATGCACCTCACAGCTATGAAAAGCTCTGCTTCTTACTGCACCAGGCACTTCAGGGACCCTTCTGACATTCAGTCCTCCCTGCAGCCTCTCCCCTTACCTGGTGGGAAGGCAGGTTGTGATGAGATCTGACTGAGCACTCACTCTCTCACACACTGGATCAGAGAGAAGTTGATAGGTTTTCACAAAGCCCTGAGTAACTTCAGGCCACAAATAGTACCTACTTTCAAATAGGTCTGCAGCTTTACAAGATCTAAAAGCACTCCAGTTCCCACAGCAAGACACCTCACCACAAGGCTGAAGAGATGCCTCAGTATTCTCCAGCCACATCTGCCAGTTGAGCATCTAAGGAACCACAGTCTCAGGTATATGGCATAAGTCACTGCCTTGGTGCCAGGAGGTACCAGATTTATTTCTACATCCACTTCCCACTATGGGCCATGTAGTGTTAAATGGATACTTACAGTGGAACTGTGTAAAATAAAATTTTGTGCCAGTGAAGATAAATGAGGAAGTCAGGAGCCTTGACTGATAGGAATTTCCTTGCAGGAAAAGCCACTAGTACCTATCAGAAGACTGCTGACGTATTATCTGCCACCTCGCACTCAGGTACAATTTAACTGTGTCCCTGCCTGCAAGTATTCTTGATTAAGACTTCATTTTCATGCATATCTCCAAAAGATTGGGTAAATTGAACATAGCTTTAATTTCAAACTCCTTATGAGAAACTGCTTCAGAATAATCATTATGCTTTAAACCCATACCAGACAAATCCCCAGAACCATTCATGCAGAGAAGCACAGTCAACCCTCTAATCTATTTTGTCTCAGCAATAAGAGAAATTTGGAAAGAAAAGGCTGTTGAAGAGCCCAGTTATGTTGTACATACAGTGATATGCTGCTGCATATTGTTAGGTCAATCCTATATTTAAATGGAAAGTAGATAGTATGCAAAATATTTTTATTCAGCCACAAGCCTAGCTCCCACTGATTTAATAAATTCTTTTCTAGCAACCTACTATTGGCCAAGGGCTGTGTAACCTTATCACTCAGGCCATGCAGTATCACATGTGTAGTACTGCCAAGGTGGTAGTACTGTGAATTAACAGAGACCTCAACAGTCTCTTTGGGAAACAGCTTTGCTTTTTTAAGCTTTATGAGAATTTCAACACAAATAAACCACTTATAACATCACTGGCTTTATTGCAATATAACTGCTGGCAAGATTTAAATTCTTCTCAAGATTGTCTCCATAGACCTAACAAGAAGTTGCCTTTCCATCAAAAATGCCATCAAAACCACACCATAATGTTTTAAAATTACTAAGATAACGACACAGTAATATTCATTAATGTGACAAGATTTCTTGTAAAGTTGTCATAAAGCTTCATTGCTAGAAATTGAATAATAGCACATACCAAATATTTCTTGTTACGGCAGAACAGCACTACCTAAGACAATATTCAAATACACGTTTTAGAAGATTCTATATGCATCAGATGGGCATTCTTCAATGAGTCCATATAGGGTATTTTTAACAGACCAGAATAAGGTGTGCTCCTGTGGCTTCCCAAATTTTATTTTCAACACTTTAAAAAAACTTAATGAAAGAATGTGTTGTCTCACAGTTAAAAATTCATATGGATTAAGGAAAGTTGTTTTTTAAAAGCAATAGTTATTCTGCTTTGAAATGAATTTCACTTTCAAGACAATTAACTTTGCAAATGTGTTCTCACCTGGAATTATTCAGGAATAACTCATTTCTTGTGTAGACAAGCTCTGATGAACCTTCACAGCTCCCATACGACGCAGAAAGCATCATCACTGCACAGATGGTAAATTTGAAGGAAAATGCCAAGGGAAAATACAGTCATCAACATGACTTGAATTAGACCTCCTGTCTTGCACACACACTTGAGATCATCCACTCAATTTCTGTACCTTATAGGGATATATTCTTCCTAGTTGCTGAAACAAACTACAAAATTATGCAGGTGAAATGAAAATATTTGCTATTTAAAAAAAATTTTCATTTGGCTATAATTAAGTAAATTCTACAAAAATTATTTATTAATCATTTATAAATGAAAAGGGTTTTCTATTCTAAATGATTATTGCTTATAAGCAGAAAATTCAATAAAGCATAAAGATTCTGTTTGGATAGGTACTCTCAGCCATATATATTTCTGAGACAATAGATTAATAACTGCCGTTACGTAGCTACTTTAAAACTTGCATGAAGCCATAATCATGCTGTAGAGTGAATATCTTCTCACCTGTGCTTTTTCCCTTAATATATTTTTTTTATAACTTCTTCGTTAAACTTATCTGGAAAGCTTATTCATAAATGATTAAATTTGCATTTAAAACATTTTCCATACATTGAGGTGCAGTAGCATATTAATAAATAAAAACATATTTAGATAACTGGAAGTTAATTGAGGTGAATGAATATTAGAATAAAATAAGAAATTTCTTTAAAGAAATAGCATTACTAGAATGAAGCAGTTATACACTAATCTCTCACTAGTATTAACAATATAATATCCATTTTCTTTTCATAACTGAACAAATCCTTAATCCAAAATACAGAGAATTAACAAAAATGTTTTAAACTTCACTGTTATTAAAATAGATCTTCTGATTTTAGTTACAATTAAATATAGATTTTGGTAGCCTCTTTCTTCAGATGATAATTATTCTGTGTACTTCAGCAAGATTAACATGACTGTCACAGTGGACACTACAGCAGTTTCATGGGTACCATGAAGAACTCCATAAGCTAAACTTCAAATTCTTTAAAACAGTGAATTTGCATAATAAAATCCTTTTGTGGTCATTGAGATTGCTCACATCCTTAAGTTATTTGATGGGTGAATGAGGAGTCAAAAATCTAGTTTTAAGAAAAGGAGTCTCATTCAGGCTTATTTCTTCTTTCTGAAAAGAAAATGAGTGTGAAAATACAATGAAGCATCTCTGTCAGTTGTGGAGCAGCAATACATGAGCACAAACAAACATTAACTTCTTTCTGCACGGAACACCAGACATTTGCATGTACTGTGGGAATTAATTCCTTGCTGCTCATTTCACAAAGATGGAGGTGGTGTTGAAATTGCAATATTACCTTGGCTTGAAATTGTATTATTACATGACTGATAAATAGTATTAAAACGTGAATGTAGCCACTGCTTATATAGTTACATCTTGTTTCCTTGGGGAATTGAGGGGTTAAAGGTACTCTTCAGCACCAGCTATATCTGTTCTAGCCTTTCACATCCAAAAATGTGAATTCAAGACATGCTAAAAGTAGTTTTTGTCCCTGTGCCCAAGGACACAGTGTGGCGTGCATATTTATAAAACTTGTTTAGAGCAGGACAAGGTATGCAGCCTTTCCCTGAGGAAATCAATGACAGCTCTCATACTGGTTTCCACAGGCCAAGCTTTACCCTAAGGCTGGTAGTATAAAAGTCTCACAAGAGATCTGCCTAAACTTTAGCTCCCTTTTTGGCTCTATTGCATCTTGGCAACATTTCCATTTTTCTTGGCTGGCTCTCCAAAATTCCAGTAAAGGAAGGACAAAAAAAACAAAAGCAAAATTTTGTCTTGCCTCTTGACTATTTCAGGATGCTGTTTTCCCCTGATTTGGTCTAGCCTTCATTACACAACCTAAAGAAGAGTCCCTCTGGGACATTCTGCTGACTTGAGAACCCAGAGCAGACTCCTTTTCCTTCTGCCCTCGAAATCCTCTATGCCAAAGGACCAGCAGTTAAGTGGCCTACATCCAGTAATTCCATTTTTATGCCACCTACAGGTTTCCCTAATTAGAGAGAATACTGGTAGAGGAATACAGAAACTGCTATAAAAAATATTTTGTCCTGGTAGCCTGGACTGCAAAAGAATACATCAGAAACTTTATTTTCTCAAATAGTCTCGGGATCCATTCTCCTCATTAGGGGGATTGGAACCTGATGATCCTTGGGGTCCCTTCCAACCCAGGCCATTCTATGATTCTATGATTCTATGATCTCAGTCAGACCATTGGTACTTAGCTGTTCTCTTCAAATAGAAGCAAAATTGAACATCTGTTCACTTTCTCACATTCCAACTTATTTACCTATTTTTGAATGTAAATAATCCTCACCTTTTAATTTCTACTCTCCATCTTTTCTGGTCAGCAGTATGCATACTCTTACAGCCTGCCTAAACTATGTTAATTGTGCTGTGTGAAAGTCCTTGAGTTCAGCATGAGTAGGCCAATAAGTCAACACAGTAGAACACAGCTTCATGCTGAGATGTTCGGCCACTTCTAGGAACAGTGCAGTTGTACTGCTGACAGAGTACATCTAAGTGAGCAAGTTCAATCCCTTAGCTTGGACAAAACAACCATGACATGGCTGCTGTCGCGAGCAGTGATTCATGCTATGTATACCCATAAATGGTTGTTATTTTTCCTTACAACATCCTAGCAACTTCTAAATACTTTACTTGATTATTTAACACACTTGAGGTTTGCTTGTTTTTACTAAACTCCTCCTTTACCTGAAATCTGCTTTTATAGCATATTTTCTGTTTGTGCCACTACCTACCCTTTACATACTGAACTTATAAGATTCAGTTACTGCTGTGACTTGAATGAGCTTTCTGGTGACATACTTCACAATAAGCAAGAGTACACAATATTGCCATTGCCTGGAACAATCTTTTCCAAGATTCAGCCAGTTTAAGTGCCAACAAATTGTTTTTCCAAACACCATACATTTGTACATGGTATAAGTGGGTAGCTGAAGTCCCCTGGTATTACTATCATGTTAGATTTCTGTGGCCTCTTTGATCACACTTGCCACTGAGCACTCACTTTTTAGTTTTTATTTTATTTTATTGATCTAGAAGATGTTGAAAGCCTTACTTCCACAGCTTATTATTACACCTTGTGAATTCTAGTCACATAGATAAAACTTTGACAAGACAAGGAAAATAACATAGAGAAACAAATTATTGAGGATATAGATTTACATTACTCAGATAAACTTACAAGTGTAAAAATATCTGTGCTATCTGGAGCACCAGTGGAATATTGGGTAGCAAACAGGTAGAAGTTAAAGCTGAGCAGATATTCATTTATGTTCATGCACGGTTTACAAGCTCTATGGAGTGGGACATAGCTAGAGGGGACTAGACAAGAGCAGAGAGACTCAGTAAATTAGGCTTTGCTGGGAACATACATTGTTACTCTTATTTTTATGATGCTCCTACTCCAGAACAGAAACTATAGAGAAACGTAATTTTTTTATTATATTTGTTTTTTTAAGGAAGATGGCACCTGTTTCTAAATAAAGAGGGAAGAAACACTTCTAAAGAGATTGTACAAAGGAAGTGACAGCCAGCCTTCAGCCTGTTTAAATTTGAGGGCTAATTTCAAATTCATGAAGTTTAAAAGGTCATTTTATGTCAGACCATACATGAAAAAATCAAACCACAAATGCCAAAATTTTACTTAAATTTCATCTAAAAAACTGATCTAAAATAATGCAAAACACTACTAACTAATCAGACTTGAGAAGACGGTGTGGGAAACTGTATAAAGAAGCTGTACTTCCATGGGAGAAATCCTGTTCCTATTTAAACACAGTTGATGCCATTTATCCAGGAAGATCTATATTTAAAGCTTTTAGAAATAAACATAATTTTAAGTGGATGCGTCTGAAACTGTGGAAGTGACTGATTTACAGAGGGCAGTGAATTCTCTCTGCCTGAAGAATTTAGCATTCCAAACTCAGTAACCATTCTGGAAAACTGAGGGTCTGTTTGTTATTTGCTAACTTCCACAAGCATTACCCCTATTCAATTAGTTTTTACAGAGCTGTAAGTGTTGTTATTTTTTTCTTTTCTACAGGAAGTTACAACAGTTCCTCTCCTGAACTTTTCTTCATGGTAAAAGCAGATTTGTATTGCCAGGCACACGCAGAGCTCTATACTTGGTTTAATTCCCTGAAGGATTTGGTGTTATGATCTACAAGACGTACTAATGACTGACTGAAGGAGAACTCTCCACTGCTGGAAGATTCTCCTATCTGCACAAAGCTGATATTTTCTCAAGAGTCGAGGAAAGGTACACTGCTATGTGATCTCAATTCATCTTCATCACAGTAAGCAGCCAGTGACAAGGTAAAGATATACTCTTGAAAACAGAGCAGAATTTCAGAGGGAAAGCTACCCTCGTTGAGCATGCAGTTGGTGTGTAAAAAAGAGCACAATAGTACTTTCTTTGCATATATAATTTAAATGTAGTAACTACTGTAGGAGCAACACAGAATATAAATTGCTTATTCCAGAGACTAAATCCCTTGATTTCAATACCAAAGTGGTAAGAGGTTATACTTGTCAGACCACAGACAGTGCCTACATGGCAGAATTCAGAGAAACTAATACCCCTTCTGTATTCAAATGGTAATTACAAGAAGCAGAAAACCCAACCCCACCTTAAATATTTAGCTATAAATGCTCACTTTTCTAATAAAAAAAATAGCATCATTTTTAAAAGAACACATCTGAAGTGCCTACATAAGTAGATCTAACCATTTTGCATGCGCATTGTGAAATATCCCTCCACACTTTGCCAAATCCATTCTTTTCAGCAGACACTTTACTGCAGTTTACAAGACTCCACTTCCCTTGGAGACATATTCCTGCCTGCTCACAGGCTGCAGACTGTTTACCCTCACATGTACCCAATGCAGAAAGGAAAGCTAGGACTTTAGAAAAAAAAAAATTTTTTTTTTTTTTTTTTAAAAAAAAGAGAGAGAGAGAGCTGTAACGAAAATAAAATCTATGTGTCTGGGAGTCATAGATAATGTTGTGGATTATATGAAAAATTTTAAGTATTCCTGAAAATTGCAGATACTGTTTGTTTTATTCTGCGTAGTAGCTTTCCTTGTGCTTTTAAGATCAATTCTTTCTTATATGAGACTTCTGAAAGCACAATGTATCTGTCCATTCAGCTGTTTCCCTGTCCATCCTCAGATGATAGCTGCCATGTAATTTGCAGCCAAATTCAACAGAATAGGCTTCATCAGCTCATCTGACTATCTGATCCACTCTTTCCATCTTTTTCTTTTTTAATGTTAATTAGGAAAACTCATAACGTCCCACCAAGAGATCCTTTCTGCAGAACTCTTCCAACACCAGCACATTACATGTCCAAAGGGTTCTCCTTGAAAAATCTGACTTCTCATTTGTGCTCCATAGCTAAAACGAGTAATCTTTAAACACTATTGATTGTTTTGTCATCTGGAAAATAGCAATTTGAAATGGTTAGTATTATCTGCACTGGACACAGCCTTTAAGGAACGAAAACTGTATCTCTGGTTCTTAGCATTACTATTTCCAGTTAAAATATACACATTGCTAAGACTCTGGAAGGAATGTTTTCTAATTCAGACACATGAGAACACTGAGAAAGACTTTCCTTGTATGTAATTAAATGCATTTTCTCCAGGAAATCCAAGCATCTTCATATATTTGCATTTAGCATCTAAAATGAGATTTTACATCCTCAGTAGACACATATTTCACTCTGAATCTTACCGTTTCATAGCAACATTCACAAAAAATTGCTTAGTCTAAGCATAATCTCTTTCACAGGTGATTAGATCTGTTTGTAAATAAGAAGCACCTGGAAATGAATTACTCTTGAATACTCCTGAAAACATTTAACCAAATAAAAACAGTTGCTCATAGTCACAAATATCATAGCCTTTGATTGTTTCCTTTTTGAAAAAAGACAACAGTTCTATCCACAAAAAAATGCACCTAAAAATGTGGGTTTTTTTTCCCCAAATGAGTCTGACTTTTATAATTAGAAAAACACACGTGCTTTTGCATGTCTTTCTTGACATTTTATCCTTGGTGCTTAGCACTAATTGACACAGATTTGAGCAATCATGAACATTTGCTAGTGAAAAGTTCTCAAGAAAACATTTCCTCCACAATAGTCTATGGATAATACAAAGAGCTGTAGCAAAATAATATATATCACGAGAAGACATAGTCTTTACTTGTTTAAGCAGCTCAGTAAAGTTAGATAGTACTTTGGGGCCATACAAACTGGTAAAAGGATTTTGCAGCTGGAAAATTAAGTCACCACAACCAGAAGTGTCTGTGATACATCCCCATGATATTCCAGGGGAAACCTGAAGCAGCTCTTCTTAACGGTGAGTGGGTGTAGACCGTTTACACTGGAATAATTTTTCTTCTTTTATAGAATGATAAACATTCCTTAACCAGTTTGGCTCTTGCATCTGAAAGCTAATAATGTGTGCAGCTTCTTTCTGTCCCAAATGAATTTGGTGACTTCTCAGGTGTACAACAATTTTAGACTTCTATAATCTTCTGTTTCAAAACCAACTGAAGAGCAAATAGAATAGACAAAAAGATCCAAAAAGATCTGCTGAGAAAAAATAAAAATAAAACAGAAAAAGCCACTGTTACATCCATTCACACTGAGTGTTTCCTTTATACACGTCTAGAGCCAACATTGCATGAGATTTTTTTTAACTGTTTTAGTTTCTAATCCATGAGTTTTAGTCACATTAACAACTATTAGTCTTGCAAGTTAAAACAAGTGAAGCTGGTACAATGTGAACCCACAGACACTCCAAAACTATATTCTCCTTACTTCTTGGTTTCATCTTTCCTTTTATTTCTGTGATGAGATAATATAAGGTAATTAGAATAAAAGAAGATTTCTTTGTCATCACATTGAAGACAATTGCAAATGCTCAGTCATGTGTACTAAATACTTGGAAAATAAAATCTGCATTCAGATATAGTCCTTTATTGGTTTACAGCAAAATCTCAGTCTGTCAGCTTTACTGCCTGTTAACAAGAAAAGATAATTTAACAAAAAAATGCAAAAATGATATTTTCTACTTTTGACAGATGTTTTTGCATATTTTAACAGTCTGAGTTGATATTCCTTTTTCATTTACTTCAAGTGATGGAAACATCTGTAATATTGACACTGAAAATTGTTGTAGAGCAGGTTTTTCACCATCTATACCCTTCAAAAAATACAAATTCTTGGGTGAAAGGCAGTCCAGAGACTGCCTAAGTGAGATGATGAGAGAGGTTAAGTGGGATCCTGTTGTAGTAAATGCTGCATCCAAAATTTATTCACATGGGCAGATGAGGGAGATAAAAATATAGATGACAGACAAGAGAAAAAAATAAATTTGTAAGAAGAAAATAAAAAACAAAGATGTCATAAGAAACACACTTCGCAGAAAGCAGTTATCAAAGCATGGGTGAGTAAGGATGCCATTTGTTAGTTTTCAGGGGGGAAAAAAAAAGAGGCAACAAAAAATTTGATTAATATAAAACATTAAAATACAATAATTTTTGACATCTAAAGTATGTTTTAAATATGTTTTTTATACATCTACTTGCATTCAATAAAATGTATTAAAGAGAATTGTAAGATGTTTTAGTAAATGGTGGCAGCAGCAACAAATCACCTGATCTCCACTAGCTATATAGTTCAAAAGTCTTCTCATGCCTTCAGCAATCATAGAATCACAGAATGGTTCAGGCTGGAAGGGACCTTAGAGATCATCTTGTTCCAACCCCCCTGCCATGGGCAAGGACACCTCCCCCTAGACCAGGCTGCTCAAAGCCTCATCCAGCCTGGCCTTGAACACTTCCAGGGAGGGGGCATCCACAACTTCTCTGGGCAACCTGTTCCAGTGTCTCACTACCCTCACAGTGAAGAGTTTCCTCCTTATATCTAGTCTAAATCTACCCTCTTTCAGTTTATAACTGTTACCCCTTGTCCTGTCACTACCTGTCCTTGTAAAAAGCCCCTCCCCAGCTTTCCTGTAGGCCCCCTTCAGGTACTGGAAGGCTGCTATCAGGTCCCCCCGCAGCCTTCTCTTCTCCAGGCTGAAGAGTTCCAACTCTCTCATCAGCCTGTCCTTGTAGGTGAGGTGCTCCAGCCCTCTGATCATCTTCGTGGCCCTCCTCTGGACCTGCTCCAACAGCTCCACATCCTTCTTGTGCTGGGGGCACAGAACTGGATGAACTGTCCAGAACTGGACACAATACTCCAGGTGAGGTATCACGCAAGCAGAGTAGAGGGGCAGGATCACCTCCCTCAACCTACTGGCCACACTTCTCTTGATGCAGCCCAGAATGTGGTTGGCCTTCTGGGCCGCAAGCGCACACTGCCGGCTCATGTTGAGTTTCTCATCAACACACACCCCCAAATCCTTCTCCTCAGGACTACTCTCCACCCAGCCGTTTGGAAACTACCTAACAGATTATTAGAAATGAAGTAAATTAAAAAAAAAAAAACACCTTTTTTTTTTTTCCTTCTTGCTGCTGCTATCCTGTGCTCACCTATTTGCCTTAGGAAAGCTCATTTCCACTATGGTTCTATGAAGTAGGTAATACATTGCTTGCAAGTAGCTTGCATGCATCTATCATATTTGGAAACCTGAATTTATTCATCTTGAAACATGGGATCAGACTAAACAAAAGGTCTGAGATTCTATATCTGGTATGGATATTTGAAGGGATTTATTTGGTTTAGGAATAATTAAGGAAATTCAGAAGTTCCCCCACCAATCTCCTTTGCAGCACTTCAGCAATACAGAATGACGCTAAGTGCAATCTAGCATCACAGTAAGTAACCCACTGCCTGTGGTTCTGGCTCAGCAGTACCTCTTTATAACAATTTTAACTTAAAAACATTATTGTGAGCTCATAGTGAAAATATTGTAAGGAAGTTTTGAACATATCAATTTGTCACCAAACTGAAGAATCAGGAAAAAGTCTTTTCCAGCAGTGGTCAGCTATAGGGTCACATGCAATGATATCATACCTAATTATTACTATCAGAATGGTATGATTTTCATTGCCTTTTTTTAAGGTTTACCTTCTTTTTGAGCGTATAAATAATTAAATATTACTATCATAGTGTGTCAAGAGCCTTATACTCTTATCCTGGATGGATATGTATTTTTAAAATTGCTTATACAAAATCCCAACTTGATTTTGTTATATTTTCTAGAATTAACCAAAGGACATTCTAGCCAGTGTTCCACCCAAAACAGAGTGGAATGGACTGACAATCCCATTCAGACATAAAATCTGATTTGTCAAAAAACTTGTAGATAATTAGTTCTGGAAGTAGTTTATACTATATTGACATTTTGAATTGTGTATGTTTGATTCCATATTAGTTGTCCCAGTGCTAGATTTACTGTATTGAGTAACTGGAGATTTAGAGGTTGCATCAACCTTAACCTCACTTCTGCACATGAGATGACCATCAAGGAAGGACATGCAGGAGTACTCTCTTAAATTCTGTAATCATAGAACCATACAATATCCTGAGTTGGAAGGCAACCACAAGGATCATTGAGTCCAGCTCCTGGCTCCACACAAGACCACCCAAAATTCAAATCCTATGTCTGACAGCATTGTCCAACCACTTCTTGAACTCCAGCAGGCTTGGTGCCATGACCACTGCCCTAGGGAGCCTGTTCCAGTGCCTGACCACCCTCTGAGTGAAGAATCTTTTCCTAATACCCAATCTAAAATGCTTGTACCAAATGGAAATGAGGACATAATTCTTTTACAAAAGTGAAACTTCTCAAGCCTAGACTACTCTGAATATCTTTTTTTTTTTTTTTTTTAAAAGCTATTATGACTTCCTAGACCTGCAGTTAAACAGTGGGGTATTAACCCATAGTATTAACATTATTAGCTGCCATAACACAGCTTCCGGTTTTCTTGAATGACAAAATTGCTCAAAAGCAACATCACGGTGTTAACTGCCAAATTCCTTTGGAGAAAATTATTTCTAGGCAAGGCATGCTGTTCAAAATGGTAATACAATAGGCATCTTTGTGGGGCAGATAAGTCTGTGTGCCTTCAGAACTTCATCTTATCTGACTAACTTTGGCCATATGTCAACCTTTGAAGCTGCTCCAGCAATGACTTCCTGGAATGTTTCAAATAATTTGACTATAATTTGAGGCAGAACATTAGCATCTTCAATGAACTCAAAAATAGTCATATAGCTCTCAGCACTCAGGGAACTGGTGTGCTTCAAAGTGTGTTTGTAACGTCTTTGATGCCTTGATAACATCAGCAGTTATGGGACTCTTTGGTTGAGAATCCTCTCAGGAAAACTGGAGTCTACTTAATTTGCCACTAACACTGTCAGTCACAGCTGGAGACTCCAAAAATGAAGTTCATCACTAAGACGATCTTTAAAGAGCATAACAATCACAGTAAATGTCACACTCATTAATCATCTTCCTAAATAGACAAAGCAAATAGCAATGACTGTGTGAACTCTGATTTCCTGAGAAAACATCATAGATTATGAAGATCAACCCCACATCTGATAGATTGCTAAACAAGAAAGAAACATCCACTAACAAGCAATGCAATATGAGGAAGAAGCAAGGGTTCCTTGTTCACACTTCTGATAACCCTAGTTATCAAGAGTATAATCTGTAATCTAGTAATATTCAAAAATGTAGAAAGTCAAAAGACTTGCTCTATGTCACATAAAAGAATGAAAACTTCATTGCTTGCAGGATGATGAAATTGGAATGGTGTGTGATGTGTAAACTAAGAGATCATCAGGGTTACAAATAAGTTTAATGAAGGAAGTATTAAAGAAAAAAATCAAGGAAACATATGTGGTTACATGAATTTCAGGATAATATAAGAAACCAATGCTCTCAGCAAAATCTAGTCTCCAAAATGGTTGAATTTTCCTGAGGACGAGTTGGCAACAGCCAGGCCCAGCAGCTGACATGACCATGATACAGTTCGGATGTCCATTTAATGCCTTCCTTTAACTAGCCATTCAGTAATAATAACAAGTCCTTTCCAATTTACCAAAGGTCATGGAAGTTTGGGAAAGTCTTTACTGACTGGAAGCTAGCCAATGTTGTACTCATCTACAAAAATGGTTTAACTTTTGGTTAGCCCTGAAGTGGTCAGGTGGTTGGACTTGATAATCTTTGTAGGTCCTTTCCAAATGAACTACCCTGTTCTAAACAAATCTCCAAGTCATGCTATTCAGTGGGCTACAAAACTACAGGCACCACTTCCAGAAAGATCAGTCTGGACTTTGAAGCTGATAAGGTTGTGAACCAAGGGAGCTCCTGGACTGGGAGGGTGCAGAAACTGCAGAGCCATGGTGGGGTGCAAAGGGAAGGTGCAGCAGAAGCAAAATGAGGCTGGTCAGTGTGTTTGTCTAGCTGAGCTCTGAGTCTGATCACCACAGTCTGTCCTATCTCATATTTCTCACTATATCTTTTCTTAACTCTCTCCCTGTATATTCACACTCTCTCTCCTGTGTGCATGCATGCTGCAGGGACTACATGCCATCTACCAGTGAAACCTGTGTGTGCATGAGTGAAAATGGTGACAGCTATTGTAATCAGGCTAGGGCTGCAGTCCCATGAGCTGTGGTGCCAGCTGCTGGTGCGAGTCCAGTCCTAGCAACAGCTCCTGGAGTGAGCAGTCTTCTCCCAGAGGTGTGTTACAGAACCAGCTACTGGGTGGGGCTGGCGTGAGTGACATGAATTCAGGCTCTGGACCAATGGCTGAAGTGTGCATGGTGCTGGCTACTGCTGGGAGGACAAGTGTCTGTATCTTCCCCAGCCTGGTGTGTGTGTGAGAGTTGAAGTGTATTCACCTGCAAACTTTAAGCCAGACCAGCTGGCAAGTAGCAGGGGCCTCAAATCCAGGCCATGGTATCAGGGGATCCATGCCGGTATGCCCTGGGGGACATGCAAATGCAGTGTGCATGAGCGACAAGTGTGTTGAGTGCTTCATGTTTTTAGCAAGCTTCAGGATGACCCAGCCAGGACATAGGTGACCCCTGAAGCATGTATGAAGGATCCAGGCAGGAATTTTGGACAGACAGAGGTGTTGTTCCAGGAACTTAAAATGTGTGTGCAACAGTGAACCTAGGGTGTACTGTGTGTGTGCCTGCACCAGTGAACTTCTGTCTCTACTAGAGAGGAAGAAGGGGACTCAGCTGTTAGTGTTTTACATGACTCCTGTATGTAAGTGCTGTTGAAGGAAGCTCATGACTGGTGTTGTCAGTCTTCTATCTCTGTCTGTGTTTCTCTGGTGGAGTACACGCTCAGCTTTACTGCTGGTTGGACTTGCAAAGCCGAAAATAACAGCCACGCCCCCAGCCTGGATAAAGACCCCAGATCCCCAGGCACCAGTCTGGACACAAGCAGCCAGGCACAAGTGGTCCTGGGCTGGAGTGGCTTTGAGGAGGTGGCCGCATTCTTCACCTGACTTTACCACCAGACTACCAGCTCTGCTGACAAAAATCATAACCTTAGCCATGCCATACAAAGTAACTACAGTGGAAAGTGATTTCAGATTCACAACTTCAGTCATTCATTGCTTAAGAGGAAATTTTTCCAGTGCATGGCACAGGTGACACATGCACCACCGTACTATATTACAGCTGTATTACACTGTTTCCTACCCAGGTACTAGCTGAGGTAGCATTCTTAGCATTGACACAAGGCTTCATTTGTTCAGAGTAAAGCCATTCATTCTCAGCTTGTAGCTGAGTGTCTTAAGCCCAAAAACAAGGGAAAGCGGGACAAAAAAGTGAGGAGAAAAAAGTGAGGAATAGCTGAAGAAGAGCTAGAAAAACAGTCCTTCCCTGAAGCACCATGCTAGTTGCTCAACAATCTTTGGTTTATTCACAAAGAGATTTCCTTCATTTGTTTGTTTTCCATGGGAAATATGTCATTTGAAGCACATATTGCATACCAAATACAGGAAACAGATCACTGTATGGTAAATAGAAGGAAGATGATCATCCCATGAGTCCGAGTAACAGAGAAACCTATGGCAGATTTTTACCTTCTCCCACTCCTTGTACAAAGTCTGTGGAGAAGGATGTTGTTGTTTAACAGCACTAAGCAGTTTAAAGATTCCCCATTTCATTCATGAAAAGGGGTTGGGTGTTGATGTCTTCAGATTGATTTCTCTTCCTGATGAGAAAAAAAGCCTTAAAATTCCAGATAGTGCTTATCTATAAATAACTGAAGACACACAGAAAAAGCTGCTTGTATACAACAACAAATTATGTTAAATTGGTGTAATCTCTTATATTTCACTTCAGTAATGAGAAAAATCTAAATGCTGATGTAAGAACTTGCAAATTCAGAAGACAAAACTGAAACACATTATAGAGATCTTTTTGCATATAAGCATATTATGCACCTCCTGCACCTGTTCTGGTTTCAAAACAACATAATGTAGGTGCTGAATGCATGAATGTGGAAGTATTTGATTTTTTCACCAGAGTTTCTAGAAATATTCACACCTGTATTATGAAGTTTAATGTACTTTTAACGGCATACAAACCCTCTTCGTTACCTCTGTCACTCAGACTCTGTAATGCAAACTCTCAGTGTGATCAAGAGAAATAACCTCTCTCTGCTTCAGCAAACCTCCATACATTATTAAATTGAGCATATCAGTTCAATTCAGTAAAGGGACAAGGAAAATGTTAACAGAGGTGGGGTGGAGTGAGGGTGGAGGGGTGGTTAAGGTACCACCAGATCAGAAGTTACTGTGTCTCCATAGGCTTCTGTCTGCACAGAGCAGCCACTTCTCCTACCAGCAGAGAAGGAGTAATGCTAAGATGGATCAATTAAAAGTATGCCAGAAAACAAATATAAAAAAAACATCTACTGCTCTGTGTAAGACTGAGAATAACTCAGGAAAACAAATACAAACCTTGAGACAATCTACAATGACACTAAATTATGTTGTGTCATGTTGTTGTTTGTACCTATCCAAGCATGAGATAAGTCAGAACCTATAAAGTTAGTGACCTTTTCCACAAAAGAAAAAGTGATCAGAGGAAGTAGCATTTATTTGGTCCAGACAAATGTCTCCCTAGGAGCCTTTCAGTAAAGGAAGCTGAACAGTACTTGTGTCACTTCTGGATGTGGGAACTATTGACTATGCTAGCACCACTTCTTGTAATACAAGTAAAGCAGGGCATATTACTTGCATTAAGCAGTCAGGGTCCTGAATAGTATTCCTCAGGCCAATGCAATGTTAAAAATCGACCAGCAGACAAGAAGAAGTCATCAATAGTGCCATAAAAGAGCCTATATTAGTAAAGAAAGGATTTTATGTCTTAGTGCTTCAAGTTTTCTCCTTGGCCAAGACTATCAAATCNGGGGGTTATGTCTGTGTTGTTTATGCAGGCTGCTTCATGCTAAGTTGCTTCCTACCAAATCAAAATTTTCCTCTTAACTGGAAAATTCTCATGGACAATGATGTGTTTCAGTGTTTTGACTTTATTCGTAGCTCATTTATCATAGCGGAGAGGATTGACTGAAGAATTCCAATCAAATGCCTGCCTGCTTTCTATGCTGAGTGAAAATCTAAAGTTGTGGCTATTTACCCAGTACTTTTGTAGCAAGATTGTAAGATCAGCCAGGAAAGATGATCATTTGAACACGACTACTGTCAGCTTAGTGGCATGGAAGAATTTGTGCCCTCTCTTTCTCCTGGGTATCAGATAAGTGGGATTGTTTTACTACTCCTGCTCTCTTTTGGCTTGCCTAACAGAGTCATCTTCTCTAAATACTTTTAATCCTAATTTTGAAAGTTATTTCCTCTAAAAATAAATCAAAATCAATTTTCCTGTTCTTATTGCCTCTACAAACCTAGGGCTGCAGAGAAAGGACCTGCCTAAAGGACCTACAAAGCTGCAGCTGCTGGATCTGACACTTTTTCTCCCATGACTTTCCTGGGTCATTTATCTTCTCACCCTTATCCTGTTGTTAAATTTCCAAAAAGTAACCTGATTGCTAACATTTTTAATGTCCTTTTCAGTATTTTTTCCTCACTTTTCAGTATATTAAGCTCTATTTCTCTTTCTTTCTCTCTCTCCCTGCTGCCCTCTCCTTATCTTTTTCCCTTCCCACCCACTATTCTATTTCTCTCTCCGTGTCTGACAGAAGAAAGTACAATAAACGTAACATATGAATTGTATCTTTAGAATCCCCATGGGGCTGTCAAAGTACAAATGTTATTTTCTACTCTGTGCAAATAAACTTTACATAGTGGAAATAGTTTATTTTCAAAGAGAGGTATTGATTTAAGCTGAAATAAGTTACAATTGTATTGGAAAAAAGAAATTCCATCTGGTTGCACTAATACATGTATTCATTGCCCAACTGAAAGTTTACCAAAGTGTTTTTAACTCTTTACCTTCCAAAGTAGATTGTGTCCCATGAAGCAAAGTAATTTTTAAATGACTGACGATACTTTCTTTCCTGAAAAAGTTCTTTCTAGGAGAAAATCACAATTTTTGGACAAAGTAAAAAATGTTTCATGCTAATAACACCATATTGAGAGTTCTGTTAGATGTTTAGTGCAGCAGTCCACTTAGCCCTGGACTACAGCCAGACAGAAAACAGAATTGGATTTGCTTCTTCTTAAAAGGACAGTGAAAGATTTCAGAAATTCCTGATCTATGTTAAAACCCTTTTTTCCCTCAACTGTAAATAGTCAATAGACTACCTTGTATGAAATCCAGGCTCTGGTCCTTGGTCTTAATTCAGCAACTCTAATTCCTTTGTTTGAACTGTCCTGCTTTCCATAAGTAATTAAATCTTTTGACTACAGAAAATAAGACTAAAGTAAGGATTTTAATCTAGGTCTCTGACCAGCATCTACTTGAGTCATTCACAAACCTAGCACAGTACTTGTTCGTGGGTAAATGTTATAAAAGTTGAATTTATGCTTTTTGTCAGAAAATATTGTTCAAAACTGGTGATGATATTAAAAACACCTAGCAATTTGAAGGAAAAATGGAGATAATTCCTATTGAAGAAAACAAGTATGAGTTTTAAATATGAAACTTCTAGCTTCTAAACTGCTCCACACTTGGACCTTCCTCTACTGTACCGTTTAGGGCCTGACATCAACAGTCAGGCGTTGTCCCACTGTAATACCCGATAGAAACCCTTAAGTGGTGCCTTCTATAGTGAGATATGTGATGTGCCTAGAGCTTTTCATTTTCTTTAATACAACAAATGTCTGGCTGAAGTAGATGTTTTAGAAGAATTCTAATCTTATGGGCACAATTCTGCGTTTGCAATAATTGGAAGCACCAATTACATTTACACATTTTAAATGCTCACTTAGATGTATAGATGCTGACATTTGCCCTAACAATTAGTTTGTGGCGATAAAACTGTAATCACAGAGCAGCAGACTGCCTTACGCTCACTTTAGCAATTAACATCATGGCATCTTAGAAACTCTTTATTCCCAGCTTTATTCCCTCTTTCCACACAGCTTTCTGACAAACACAGGGAGGTAATTGGTCTTTCTTCTTGTAGAATGCAAAAATAAGCATCTGAACTGTTTCATTGCATTGTATGCCTCAAACAATAACTGGATTTTATGAAATCCTTTTTTTTCCTTGGCCTGCAATTAAGGTACAGAGGTGGAATCAAGTATAAAAGATCAATTTGGGGTTAATTGGCACTAGCCATGCTCCTTAAAATGCCTGTCCATTGAATGGCATGAACTCTGTCGTGAACATCCCTTCAGAAGCAGTAGAATTTGGGTAGCACATGAGCAAACATTATCACCAGGTAACTGCCAGTAACACCTTCATTCAGGGAAAATCCCTGGCTGTCCCATCTGATAGTGCCATTTTCAGCATTCTCTGATAAGCTGTATGTGATATTTCTGTTGAAAGCAGAGCTGAAATAACCGTAATTCACATTGTCAGCCCAAGAGTTTATACAGGGCCAAAATTGTCTTTATTTACATGTGATATGCAGAGTATTAGCTGTTAAGTGTGAATTATAATCATATTAGGCATCCAGTATAATTTAATGTTTTATGTTATATTTTTATGTTATCTAATGTTGAAGTTTCAGAACAAAGATCTTCTTGAAACGTTTCTATCATTCAGCCATTATCTTAACTGTTCACTCATTTTAATGTCACTAAAATACACATTTGCTATCTGAAAAAATCAGAGTGTAGTATTAAAAATTCATCTGATTTTTATCTGAGCTTTTATCCATTTCTGGTTTTATCACACTTATGAGACAATTGCATTTTTTTCTAAATCTTTGGTAGCTATTCTTCAGAATGAAACTTTATTGTGGAAAGTACATAGAAACAATTTAAAGGAAAAAATTAAATTGATGCAAGTATAGTTACACTGTTAGGGAACAACACACAGTATTGTTTAATACACATTCAAACAACAGTAGATTAAATGCACATACAGAAAATAAATGATCATATTTTCTGTATCCAGTTTGATGGGGAAATGGTAAAGAGACCATTATGGCACTTTATCACAGCCCTGTTTGAGAAATGACAATGGACAACAGAAGAAAACTCAAATATATTTCAAGAATAAAAGAGGTGAGAAGGGAAGGTTTTGCACAGAAATACCACAAAACCTTTCTTCTCCTTTTTATTCTGTCAGCATTACCATTCCATAGATAATACCATTGCATTTTTTTTTTACTTCAATTAATCCTCATTAAAAAATGAACTGTTTCAGCAGAAGCTTTTGCAAAGAAAGTGCTCCATTTGCAACTCAAATACCTCAAGCTAATTTCTTGCAGTACTCTTTACCAGGGAACCTGTTTCTAAAGTTCCCAGGACGTCAGGCATTAAAGATTAATATTTACATGTATTTCTTAAAAGCATCTGCCTCCAACATAGAGACAACTCTTCTGGTGTCTCTTGTGCCCAATAATATTGGCCTTAACACAAAAGAAGGAAGATAACTGACTCTGATGACAAACATTTCAAGAGTATTTCAGAAAATCAGACGCTTTAAAAGGAATGAAAGGTTAATTACTTTTCTGTCTGTAGCATTCACAATTAAAAAAAAAAAAATCAAGATCAACCAAGATCAACCAGCAAATGAGGGATTAAGAACAGCATCTTTTAAATATCATCTCTTTTCTGCATGTCCTTCATACAAATTCTCACAACTACACTATGTTTCCAAACTCATGATAAAATAGTCTTAGTTGAAAAACTATATGGATGTGTATGTCAGGAAGATGGTAGGAGCTATACGTGCGTGACCCCTTTTGAATTATACCCTTTTCAATAATGAAAGGAAGATTCTCACAGACCACAGGCCTTTTAGTAAGATAAGCAGTTTCAGCACTTGTGCTTAAAATTCACATTTCTCCTGGGAAGAGTAAAACTTTAGCAAGGTTCTGTGGGTGTCAGACCCCTGAGGAATTTGGATGATAGGGATCTTGAGCCTTCAGACAGTGGAAAATTATTGACATGGACAACAGTATTAAAATTTTCTGAGAACTTTTAGTATTACGGTCACTTCATTTTACATGCTTAGCTTTTTAATCTGTTTTCTTAGCTCCACATTGGACTGAAAGTCCAGCAAGCATTAGATGATATATTACATTAGAAAATAGTGAGGAGTTGTTAAAAGGAAGTTGTCCTGTAGGCAAACAAACATTCAGAACTGTTAAGTGCTAAAAAAATCTGGATCAGTTGGGATAGAGAAGGTTACTTTAAGAACAAAGTAAGAAAATGCCATGAAATGTCATGAAAATCATAGATTGGTTTAGGTTGGAAGGGACCTTAGAGATCATCTTGTTCCAACCCCCTTGCTATGGGCAAGGACACCTCCCACTAGACAAGGTTGCTCAGAGCCCCTATCCAGCCTGACCTTGAATACTTCCAGGGAGGGAGCATCCACAACTTCTCTGGGCAACTTGTTCCAGTGTTTCGCTATCCTCACAGTAAATTTCTTCCTTATATCTAGTCTAAATATATGTTTATTGCTATGAAGAGGGAGATTTCCTAGTTTGGTAGCTAACAAATTTTAAAAATAGAGGGTTTAAATTCAAAAGTTAAATTTAAAAAGGTGTTGTTATTTTGTTTTAATGTTGCCTAATCCTGGAAATACTTCAGTTCAGTAAACACCTCTGATTTGGTTTGATGTTTACTTTAATTCTGACAAGTTGCTTTACACCCGTCCCTGTACCTACACAGGGACAGTTTTTTCCATGCAGGTATTTTTTTCTACTCCAGCACCACTGTTATTCCAGTTCCAGGTTGCTCCTGACAGGTTATTTCCCATGTAATCTCATTTCTGTGTACTGTAAAACACATAAGCCATCCTAAATCATGTGCTCCAGTCAGATAGGCCTCCTGAATCTGGGAGCTTATAAGAAGTCATAGTAACTATTTTCTTTCTTGAACTGTTTTTGTCATTCCAAACTGGAAATTCTCAACAATATATCAAATGCTTAGGAGCTATTAATAGAATATTCTAATTTCTTTAATTTATGGTGACCCAATTTATCAGAGTTTTTCTATAGTCTACAGCTCTGTAATCTCTTATTTTATCCTTTAAATTAAACACAACAGAAAGTAAGGATGTAAGAATAGTGTACCAGGTCAAATTAAAGAAAGATGTAGGCCAGTATCCTACCCTCAACTGTAGCTATATATGGTTATCCAGAGAAGATTATAACAGTAGATGGAAATGATACTTCCTCACAATGACCTCAAACTCCAACCATTTTCAAATCAGAGACATGCTGGTTTAGATGTGGTTCTTGTGTATCTAGTAAAGCTTAATAATATTTTTCTTTTGAACTTAGAGAGTCCTTCTCTTAGCATCAGGTAAACTGTAAGCATCCACATTGTTCTTGGTAACAGTCTTCTTATTTGTTTTGAACCCTCTTTGATCAGCTTTATTTAATTAGCCCTTTCATCTTGTGGTAGAGATAATATAATATCAGTTGAGCCTCTGCATGCCACCAAGGAGTCTATAAATCTGTACTACTTCCCCTTCTTTCCATCAAGCATCTCTTTTCCAGACTGATGACTGCTAACTTTGTTGTTCTTCACACAGAAGCTGTTCCATACCCTTGATCGTCTTTCTTGCCCACTTATTTTCCAGATCTCAATCCAGATCAAAATGATTGAGTAGTTCATTTAGAAATTTTATGCAAATCTTTAGTGCCATTACTTGCACTTGCTCTCATCAGTCATGTATATATGTTGTGAAACAATAATTCAAAAACCCAGAAGCTATGTCACTTTGATGACAGGCAGTCTAGAAAGTAATTTATTTAAATGATGCCAGGAACGTGAGAGATCCAAGACTTAACAAGACGGCTAGCTGCCTTGTGAGATTTTTGGTCTGCAAGGGTGAATGGTTTATCATAATGGCTGTGAGAACATCCTTACTCCTGGAGGTGTGGCTCAGGGACACCTCGGTAATAGCAGATCCAGGAGCTGCCCATTCCGTTGGCAGCCGTAGATAGCTGCCATAGAGTCATAGCAGGCACAGCGCCGCAGGGCGGGCTCAGCCTGGAGTCCCTTCTCCAAGGCTGGAAGGGTCTCACCAGCCAGGATCCATCCCACCACCAAAGGCCCACCCTGCTCCCAGCACCCCCTAAACTCATGGAGCAGCCAGCCCCTGCTGTGCCCTGACATGTAAAAATATATTAAGATACTAGAATGGAAAGACTGTGCCTTGGCTCTGATTAGCCTCTCAAGATCGATATTAATAACTTAAATAAACAAGGAGTTAAACAGATGCTGTCCTGATAGATTGGGAAAGGAAGGAAACAGAAAGGAACAAGCTGGAGGTGATGGGACAGATTTGCCTCAAAGACAAAGTGCTTTTGTCCCATGGAAAAAGAGGTTTCAATTAGGTACTAATGGATCAGAGAGGGGGTGGATGGAAAACTTATTTATACAAGAATAAGCTGGGCTAAAAATATAACTTTTATACTAATACTTGATTGTCTGTTCTTTTTTTCCCCCTTTCAGCTTTTTCAGAGTCAACAACAGACGATTTCACATAGCGTTATACTTACTGAAGAGATTGTATACAGAAACCGTATGTAATGCAGATTTACTAATAGATTGTGGAACTGTGGTGCCTGTTCAGAAGAGCAGACCGAGGAAACAGTTTAGCAAACAGAAATGCAATCGTTGTTTAAATTTTTGACATATACATGTGGTTGTGTTGTTTATTTAAAATCTGTGTCAGTACTCCTCCTCACATTTGTCTGGGCCTACAGCACTGCTTTGGAAGGAATTCATACTTGTCCTTAAATGAATTTTAGGTATAACTCTCAGCAGGGATGAGAGATGACAGCATCCATCCTCTCATTTCTAGCCCTCTGACTCTTTCTAAAAATTAAAGGAAAGTACTTCCCTACGATCCTAGATGCTCATTCACAGTGCTCCAGGAGCACATTGTCATCTGCATTCCCCACACTTCAGGCATTTGGCAGCTTCTTGGTGGCCATGCTGAGAGTTTTGGATGACTTGCTGAAGAACTGAAGTCTTTCTGTGTATTTCTTTTGGAGACCGGGCACATAAAATAGAATTCTGCAATCAGTCAGTTTTCCTTCTGCCCAGCTTCACCTGTACTAAGTGTAGTTACAGTTGCAAAGAGGTTAAGGTCATGCATAAGTATAAAGAGGTGGGAATAACAAACAAACAAAAAATACTTGAGTTTATTCAGAGCACAACATTCACAAAGAATTATCCACAGCAATGAAAAATCCATCTGGCTTTATAAAGTGGTGGAATGATTCTGAAATGCAAGCCTATAATATATGA
Organism: Penelope pileata; assembly: GCA_013396635.1. Classification (NCBI taxonomy): domain Eukaryota; kingdom Metazoa; phylum Chordata; class Aves; order Galliformes; family Cracidae; genus Penelope; species Penelope pileata. Next base: position 145,766 of record WBMW01003006.1, on the reverse strand, counting down.
TTTAGACCTCTAAATTGATTGTTTGGGGTAGTAATATTTTTGCTGGAAATTTAACAAAAATAACATAGTCTAATAAAGAAATGATAACTCATAAGAAATAGGAGCAAAGGCAGCATTCTATTAAACCAGTCTGTCCTGAAGATATGCAGAAAATACATCCAAATAAGAAATAGAGCTGGTTTGCTGGTTAATCAGGATATCTTTTCATTTCATAATATGAAAGAGAATCTTTAAAACAGACTGGGATGCAATTAAGAAGTATCAATGAACATTGATGTGAATGATGTGCCTCCCTTTTTGTTTCACTGCCTACTAAATCAAGCTTGGTACTGTACGCTGAAAAAAAGAAGGAAAAGCAGCATAAAAAGGGCAAACTGGGAATGCACGATTCATCAACCAGAAGTAGACTCTACCACACTGTTGGCAAATATAGCATGCTTTTGTTAAATGAAGATGAATTCCTGGTTTCCTTTTTGTTTTTTTTTCTTCACCCTTCTATTCTGTCTGTAGGGCATGGTTTGTTTTTCCTGACAGTTTGAGATTTCTGGGCTACTGCAATGTAGTGCCAACACACACTGTGCACAGTGAGTGAAGAAGAAACAATTTGGCTGTTGTTTCTCTGGTTTGCAAATAGCAATTTGTTTCTCATGACTGTATTTTAGATCCTGATACCAGGGGCCTGATTTTAGGAAGATAAATGTTTCTGTTCCACTCTATGTGTCCGTTCTAAGATGACTACTCTGATGCAAAATGAAAACTGGCACACAGTTTAAATAACAAACTAAGCAAGGGTCAAGAATATATTCAAATATAAATTCAGTAATTACATAAGCAAAGCAGAGATAAAACAGGTGTTGTTTCTACTTACTGCTGACCTTGGTCTTTGGAGGAATCAGGCTTCTAAGATTGGACTGGTTAACCAAGGTGGACAGAAAATCAGCATTTTGTTCAGTTAAATTTAAATCAAGAAGAAATTTAAAATCTTTTTTTAAAAAAAAAAATAAATTATACTTCATTATTTTCTGACAGTAAAACAACAGAATAAATATTTTCTATTTAATACAGTTTAGCAAGAACACTAGTAGTTTTGCTAATATCACTTTATTTAGACATCCATTGGCTACAGTTAAAATGGAGCCAAATTTCCAATAACAATTTTCAGATCTTTTGCCAAATAGTAATGGTATCTTGTCAAGAAATTCCTAGAACAAATAGTGCTATAAATCATATGCCATGTGCAATTAACTATACATTTCATTTAGATTTAATAGGCTATTTACTGCATGATCTTCTCATGTCATAAATTATCATTGCTCTGTTGAAGTCAATGAAGCCTGTTTATACCAGCTGAAGCTTTATACTGCTCAATGATTAATGTTGCTTTTTAATATTCAGTAGAAAAATACATTCTGCCATTGAGAGACATCAAGAAGAGAACAGGCAAGTAAACATTAGAACTACTTTGGAACTTTCCAAGAGGTGCTGAAAGCCAGCATTTCAGGGAAGACAGGGGAAGGGCACAAATCTAATCGTAACTGTTTCACAAACTATTCTGATTACTTTATTTGAGAAGCCTTCTACTGAAAATGGGGCCTTTAAAAGTAGCCATCAATTACATATGTGAGGTAAGAAGACTAATTGCCTAGTCTAGAGATTATTGAAGATCAGAGTGTTTTTTCAGTAAAGACCATTCTGAAACACTAGATTATGTAAAATAATCCAGGATTATCCTGTTTAATTTCTTGTACTTTTGTCTCTTCAAGAATGTGACAACTTCGTTTGTAAATTGTCTGTCTAGTGAAGAACCTCAGCTGTTCACATACATCAGTATGCATAGCTCCATGTCGTTTTACCCACTTCAGTGGCATGCTCTTTTTGTTCTGTTCTAATCGTGTGCTTCACAGTGGGTGTTTTTCTAACAAAGACTGAAGACATAATGACCTTTACAAAAATAATTAAAGTGATAATTCTGGATTATCTCTTAATTAAGCCAGAGCTTTGAAACACCCTTTGTGATTCTATCAACAACTGATTGAAGATAATCTTGAGATAAAACAGTCTTCTTTCCTCTTGATTGCTTTCCTTGATCTCTTAGATGAAAGCAGTTATTAACGGTATTTTCCTTCATTATATGTCTGTTTGGACTTAGTTTTATTTATAACTGTATATTCATGTTTTCAATGGATTTTACCTCCAAAATCTACAGGAAGGATTTGGGCCCTCTTTCACAGTTTCTGCCATTTCCCAAAGGTTTTCATACAAGTAGCAGCTACACCTCAGTCATGTTGGGTTTTTCTTAATTCAGACTCTTATGTAGGCTCCTGACAACAGTCCTATTCTGATCTTTCCATTTCAAGGATCTGCTACATAGACCCAGTAGTCTCAGTATTTATTACAACAATATCCATATAGCTACTGACAAGTAGCCTAAAGAGTGGTGGTGAGTTTTGAACAGGGCAGAGCATGTTAAGGAAATTGACACTGAAGTGAAATTTCACATCATAGGATTATTTTAATTGCCCTGTTTAACTAATGGAAAACTACATAGAATGACTTAAAACCCCCCACTGATCAATACTATTCCTATTACATTCTATATGACCTCATTTTGGGAAATAGCATCTGCCATCAAATTGGCTTTTCTGTACATAGAGGTTTACTTAATAGTTTAGAAAAACAAGACCTACTTAAGGCATTTTCTGAAGAGGCTTACAGATTTATTAGTGTTCTATTTCTCTTTCAACCCTATTAATCTCTGTGAGGGGTGTTCATCTTTCCATCTTTCCCTAATCTTTCCCTCTATACTATATTCAAAAAGGCAGAGTATTGTTTAGAAGAGCTAAGTTGGGTCTATGTTTCCCAATTAAGCTGTAGAAAGAGCCTAGGGAGTTTTTTTTATCATACTTTGTGAATATCCTTCTCCAAAATTTTCCCATGTAAAAATAACTGTAACAATTTCAGGCTGTTTCCTGCAAACTTCATAACAATTGCAATTGCCATTTGTTTTTCTTTTTGCACATTTCATGTTGTTCAGAAACATAGTAACAGAAAAACAGCAGTTGATTACTAACAGACATGTCACAGAGCCAAATAAATAGTTTTATAATGAGTTGGAACATAGGGAGTTGTAACAAACCAAGGTCAAAACCAGTAAAAAGGAATAAATAGATATTAAAGCTCTATCATAACTAGATATTAAAGCTCTATCAGCAGCTGTAGGTAAAAAGTAGTTCTGTTAAAACTTTTTGTTAAAGCACAGTGGTCAAATTGGTGTGTATGTTTTCATGGTGGTAAAGGAATCAAAAGCTTTATTTACAATGATAATGAAATTACAACACCTACACACTGAAAACTCCCATCTTTGAGAGGTTCCTGGACTTTACCATCAGTATCTATATTAATTTATTCATTAAGCTGAGAGCTATATTTGGCTTAACATCTTAAAAATCTCCTTGAAATATATCTGCATTCAGTTACATTTGTGATGATTATCACTAGGGAATTAAAAACAGAGAAATCACCATGTTTTAATCTGAATTTCTGTACGTGAAATACCTTAGAAGTTTGTGGCCTGCTGAGAATAACTGAAAGGCACAACAGCATTGTTAAATAGATTTATTGTGCATTAAAATTGTTATGTCACCACTGAAAATCAACCTGCAATTTTAATAGTATACTAAATTCCTGCAAATATTAATGGCATTATTTCATACCTACGCTTTATGAGCCATGAATGATACCTAAGAAAGTTCTCAAGTTTTAAGAAAAAAGATTTGAAAAGCTGCTTCCAAAACCAGCCCCATTTTTGCCATAAGATTTTCACTATTGTATTTTCCATGCATGCACACACACACTTAAAATCACAGCAAAATGATAACAGGATCTGATTTTTCCAACTCCATAAATTGACAGCTTATGCCAAAAAAATAGCCTTAGGTTATTATACAAAGTCAGTAGATACTTTGGGTAACAAACAAAACTTACCTTTAAACATACATTTGGAATGGACTGGGCCTTCCATGTGGGGTGTGGAACAGACCAGACTCGCAAACAGAAGTTGTCTGTCAAACAAATAGGCAAAGTCATAAAAATGACATGAATTCAAATTACGATTCTCATTGCTTTCACATATCTTTTTTTCCAAGAGACACTGTTGACTATAACCCAAAAGTCCAGGCTAAATCACAACATATTCACTGTATCATAGGAAGAGAGACCTCCTGTATCTTGGACATAAAAGGTGTCCTTCTCTCTCAACAACTATATTTCCACACTCTGTATGATCAGAAATAATAATATTTTATGGTCAAGTATATAGATTTCTAATGAAAATGTCAATAGTATGTTAACCTTCAAGAAAACACAAAGCTAAGGCTTGTTAAGGAACTGAGGTTTATGTCTGTGCTTCTTTAGTAATGATTTTGGTATGTATCACTACGTCCTCTAATAAATACCAAACAAACATAAAACATTATATGTGAATTTCTGGACAGGTGTAGCTTAAGCTACTGCACACTAATCAAATACTCTCAGAATTTAAAATTTTATTTTTGATCTTGTAACACATAGCACTGGGTACTATTAGATAAGGCCATAAAATCATAAGTTCCACCTAAGAAAACTTATTTTTGTTACGCAGTGTGACTGCAGAGTACTCCACCCATGAAGGTGAATTGTTCCTTTTTCCTAATGCCTAGTAGAGAATGTAAAATACTCTACAGGGCTGGAATTTGGTACCCGATCCATTTTTTTCTTACTAAGGCTTCTCTAACCATGTTTAAGACTGGGCATTCTTCTGATTGACCAAGAGGAATTTGAACACCACTGTTTCTTCTAGTCAGCCAGTACAGTTCTGAGAGAAGAGGTAGTGAGTGAAAAGCACCAAATATACTAACCATACTAAGTAACAAGAGATGGCACTTCCCCTTGTCTGTCACTTTGCATAGTGATATCTTATTGTTCACTGTTACTTTCCTGGGTCAGAGGAAGAAAGTTGGTGTAACTGGGAAAGTGAAACAGGATTGTCTAGAAGGTGGTTAATGTGAGGATCTATTTAGATCCAAATTGTTATTCCATTCAGAATGTCTCAAGGCGATGGGTGAAGACTCTCATTTTTCCTAAGAGATTGGTTGGTTAGTTGGTTTATAAGGGCACAGTCCAACACCACTAAAGTCAATGGGACTACTGTCATTTACTTCAGAGGGACACAAATTGAACACTATGAGAGAGAAAAAACTTGTTGTGCTGTTTATGCCTGTTTACGCCCAGCTCCCCCAAAAAATGTCACATATCTTTTTCCTTCTATATTTGAGAATGAAGGCAGATGCTGTAAGCCTACTGTATCTATACATTGTGAAGATTTAAAAAGACACAACGAGCCACAGGTGGTTCATAGCTCAAAACATGTATCTGGAGATTCAACACACTCGAAGTATGCACTTGCTACAGTTCGGGCGCAGCTATATCCAGCCCTGCTGCCATCTCCTCTCAACGTGTATGTACATGTATAGACACACAATTGGTGCTACACTTGAAATACCCCATATTATAGTCATACCATGAAATTCCTCTCATCTCAGTAGCCACAACAAAGGAAGGAAGTTGCTGAGCAATACCCAGACTAGTATTTGGAATGAATGCAAAAAATGGCATTTGTTCTATTTTCTAACTTCAAATGGTAAGTAAAGTAGGCTGTGCCATCTGCTGAACATTTTGCCTCCACACCATCTCGTCTGCCACTTGTTTAACGTGTAATGTTATATGTCACTTTGACAGGAGCGCAGAATTAACAGGCCCTAACAGGGGATGTCTCTCAATGGCATGACAGCCGATGTTGACTCTGTCTCTGAAATACTGCCAGTTTCATTTCTATCCTCCAGACTCATTTCTCAAGATTATTAATGATAGTTTGAGACTGGGTTTGCAGCATACTGAGTTTAGCTGCTGACAATTACTCCTCGTCCTTTCCAGAAGGGAGGCCTGTGGGTGTTACGACAATATCATTTTATTCTTTTAGTTCACATCTTTTTTCCTCCCTGTTGTTATCACACACATCGTCTCATCTTCCCTGCCTTTTATGTAATGTTTGTTTTTCTTTTTTTTCACTTAGCACTGGCTCCCATAAGGAAAGCTCAAGAACCAGTGTTCAGCCCTGTCCACTCCACCCTCAGCATGGGAAGTGAACAGGAATTGCTGTGGCATTGCACGGAGTTTTGGGTCACTGAGCAGCTGCTCTGAGTTACACCAGCTGTTAACCCAGAAAACTAAATGAGAGCTTGCAGCCATGTCACTCAGTGCTGTGGACTCTTCATACACATTAAACAGAAAACTACTATCACTATTTGTTTGCTAGAACAACTGAGGTGGGTGCTAGTTTTATCTCTTACCAGACCAGGGTCTTCGACTAGAGAGAATTTGACAGTTCTTCCACCTGTAGAAGCAGGAGCCAGTAAAACTTTCCGGATAACAGAAACCACTGGTCACTTTCGAGGTCCAACAGCATGTAAAATGTTTCAAGCTTTCTTTCCTTGAGAATCAGTGATCTATGGTCATGGATCATTTCAAGGAAGAAACTTCATTAGAAGAAACAACAGTTACACAGAGGTTATTGAAACAAAAGTAGCCCTGGCACTGGTAAGGCTTGTGAGCTCTAGCACAGCCATGTATCTATGTCTTTATGGCTTCCAGGCCAGAGCTGGCTTCTGTTCAGGCAGCACAGCGTGCAAGAAGATCAAACGCACGACCCATCTGTGCAGACAAAGCCTTTCTGCTTTCTCTGATTCACTCTGCTTGGACTGGTTTTGATACACCCCAAAGAAAACACGCTAAAGCTAGTGTTTATGTATGCTCTCCTAAGGCCCCAAAAGCTAAGTGCTGGTGGTAAGCAGGGCTTCCATCTCTTTTCTTGTTGCACGATCTCTGCTATGTTAGCAGACCATAAGCTGAATGCTCATTTGAGTACCTAGCACACAAATCTAAAAAAAAATACCAGTGACTGATAGAGATTCTATATTAGTTTCACTAATGACCATCTTGTATTTCTGAATTACCGTTACAAACGGCACTGACTTCAGATTTTAACTTGCTATGTACAAAGTCCATCATAGTCATGTTTGGTCTGGAAGCAGCAGCCAGAACTGAGCACATCACAAACCAGATCCACAATTTAGACATGCTCCTTAATGAAAGTAGGGCAATCACTCCAGTTCCTATGCTGCAAGGAAGGTTGGTGATCTTTATTCCATCAGAAAGGCTTGTGCCACCATCATGCCATATATGAACAGCAACATAATATTCCTTTGTTCCTTGATGTGGAATCACCACCCCTTATAGAATTGTTTGCAAACTCTAAGCCTGCATCATCTTCTCTGAACTATAGGCCAGCAAAAGCATATCAAAATTCTGCTTAGCTTTCTACATTCTCTTCTCAGTGGACAGAGTAAAGATCTGGGTCAAAGCAGACAGTAGTTGCAAGTTTTCAGATGTCTATGACAAACATATGAAATGTTTACATAAACCACTTGGTAAAAATTGTGGCACATAGCTTTGCTTTTCTGGCACAAAGCACTTGAAAGGAGGGATAAATCTTGCCCAGCTGATGAGTACCGTTCTTCCACAGACTGACTCAAATTTCTTTGACAGACTTCCTTATAAACTAAAGTCTAGAGCCCTCACTGCCTTCCACTCCAAATATAAGATGCTTTTTCACATTATTCTGTGCTGAAGACATTCAGCATAAACACACAACAGGATATCTTTATTAATAAAAAATACATATACTAGAGCTATAACTATAAAGTAGACTTTAAATATGAATTTAAGCCATTCACATACATTAGTACACTCTTCTGCCCTGGGAAGAAAATAAAAAAAAAAAGAACTACAGGTCAGCTTTTCAGCCTGAAGTTTATGAACTGCTGAAACATACTCAGATGCTATTGTGAACAAAGCCATATAAAAATTCACAGATAACAGAGCAGAATTGCCAACTCACAGAGCCAGATGTAATAAACATAATATTAAATAGCAAGGGTGCACGCTCCCCCTGGGTCTATACTTTTGCACCTCCCAAGCAGCTGCAGAAAAGGAGATCTCCATTTGTTATGATTTTAAATAGTTTGGGATACATTAAGATGAAAGATATTGCATTACTGGGTGGTCATTTCCCAGTTCACTGCTTTTGACATTCTCTTCCTTGATGTCAGCTTCAAAATACTGTTTCATTTATTGGAAGAATTTTGTTGTAGTCCTTTACGCTGATCTCATGACCTCTCTTGATCTCCCGGAATCCCATACTACAATAGGAAGTGGGTAGCACTAAGCAAGCAAATACCACACAGCACTTCGAACACAGCACTATCAATCAGTGAACTTCACAGGGACTCTCTTTCCAAGAAGAAATAAGGCAGAGGATCTTCTCAGTTGTGGTTTCTAAAAACTCAGTGGATCCTTAGTGCAAGAATAGCGTGCTAACCTCACTAGCCTTTAAAATTTCTAGCCAGATAATTGCATCTTCCTGACCTACATTCCTCTGGCACTTGCAATTAGTTTTAGCAGTGTTTCTCACTGACTGCTTCTGAGAGTTGCTCTGAAGTGTTAAACACTGTTTTGTTTTGCTTCAAAGGCATTCCTGTCACGGGAAGATTACCGCTCTATGACCCTTCTGTATGCTGCAGGAGTGATGGGACATTAAAATACTCTGATAGCCTCAGGAAAAGGTATTAAGGAATATGCTAGTATTAATAAAATAGTGAGTGGTGTTTTAAATCTCTCTTTACATCACAGCTTCTAATGTGACACTGAAATCTATGGAAGACACACTGCATGAGAGGACTGCCAGAACTTCCCAGCTTATTATACAAAAAAATGGAAGTTTTAGAAATATCAAGTGCACAACAATTTAACACGCTGGAATTTTCCTTCACTGTAGGAAATCAGGTCCAAAATACCTGATGTCATATACTTCCAAACTGAGCACCCAGATTGAAAGCCTCAGAAAAAAATTGCTTGCACAGCTGAGCCTCTTAACATTAGAAAAACAGTTCTGTGAGCTGCAGAACTAATGAGGCCTGATTTCCTATGGATTGTGTCTAATGGTTGGATTCCCTGATGTCTAAAAATGTGCAGGCTCCTATTTTCCCACATTGTTCTTGCTCTCCAGTATGGATTTACTTTCAATGTCTTCCTCCTGAAAGCACTGCAGGAGGGCTGAGATCAGGAGAAAGAACAATAAAAGTCCTTTTCCTGCACTCAGCTACTTATTTTCAGTTTAATGATAGGACGGTTAAATATATGTTGGTTGAACTTAGTCAAAAAAGTCACGACTTGGTAGGAATGAGACAGACAGACAGATAAACATCATATAAGCCTCATTTCACTACAAGAGAAGGCAAACGTTACCCACACCCTCATATTTTCAGTGAATTCTTTCCAAAACGAGCTAGCTTCTGCTGTTCCTTAACTGCTGTTCTCCCTTAGATCACTATTCACCTTATTGATCACATCAGTATGTGATTCAGGTGCATGCAAGAAAACATCCACTTGAATATTTAAATGTGTTTGATTATGCAAAACTATTTTTGAGACAAGAAAACATTCGCTAAACAGCAGTGCATGACAATTGACAAAGCTGTTTCTCTACCCATCTTGAGGTGACTCAGTGTGTTCTCTGTAATTTGTGGGTTTATTTTTTACTTGTTTGTTTTGTATGTTTGTATATCAAAAACTTTTCCATTCCTCTCTTTCCTCCACTCTTCATATGTCTGTAAGCATTTGATAGCCTTTGTTTAGAACAAGTTCACTAGTTCTGGGAAAATTCAACTCTTTCAACTTTGTCTCTTGTCTACCACTTTAAAAACAAGGTAACAACGATAAAAGATGTACTGCTAAATGTGGAAGTTCAAAGACAAATTAACTAGAAAGATAAAATAAAATCAACTCAATGGAAATAATGATTCAGACTCTGCTGAAGTAGTAGTAGGAGTAAAGCATTTTCTCAAATATTTGAAATCAATTAACTTCAATGAAATGGAACAGCATAATGATTAAAAATCTTGGTACATCAAAGTAATATGAAGAGCATAAACTTCCAAAGAAATGTATGTATTGAGCAATTTTAAATGGAGTATCTTTTCAAAATATAATATCTTTATAGACGTACTGTCTCTCAACCAATTGAATAATTCAGTCAAAGTCAAGAGCAGTTGGAATAAATACATCGAGTGAGAACAGTTTAATAATACACTAACCAGAAGGTATGATAAAATTTCTAATTAATCTTAAAGGCTAAATAAAACATTAAAAATTGAGCATCAGTACCTCATCCATGAAAAAAACCCAAACCGTAGGCATTCTTGGACAACAGAGATCAGGATTTTTATCTAGAATGCTCAACTCTTCTGAAAATAAGCCTGATCTGTATAAGAAAACATTGAGATGCTGCATACTTTGTCACCAAAGCAGCAATGCCTCACCTGAGGAGTCTTACTGTCAAAAATGGCTGGCTTGATGTCCTCCAAAGGGAGACAGAAGTAAAGTCACTAAGGACCAGTGACAAAGCTATCATTGAGATGCGCCAACTCTGGAAGGAGAAAAAGTTCCATTCTCTGAAGTTCATGAAATAGTTAGAGCTTAACTGTCATAACAGGACTCAATGTGAAATGATTATGTGGAAGGTCCTAAGTACAAACAGCTTCAGAGATGAATATTCAAATGCTGCTCCTATAAACTGTATGTTGCTATGCTCATTTACAGAGTTGAATTCAGCTGCTGTTAAACTAAACAAGAGTAGACCTGAGGATGAAATCAGATCTGTTCTTACTGTGAAATACACAATTTCCCTTAAGCTTAATTTTGACATATTTGCCCTTCCTAAAGGTCCAGAATGCATTTACCTAGCATCAAAAATGGTGAGCAATCGAGCTCTATAGTCTGAATGTCCAGCTTTAGCCAAACCTGCCTCGAGCCCAATTGTAATGAGAATAGGAGCCTTGTCTTGCAACGAGTGTTGCAAGATGCAGTGACTAGTAAAATCAGTATCTCTAGCCCACTGTAAGAAGATAATTAAAGCTATTATTTTCCTTTTATGACTCTATGCAGGAATTATGAACCAAGGAAATAAAATACCTCATTAGCAGTTACAGAATCAAACACGGAGCTGGTGGCTATTCAAAGAAATTGGCATCTGATTGTCATTACTGTCTGTAGTGAATAACAGATGCTGTTCACTTTATATGCTGTGTGTGAAGGTCATATTTGGAAATGAGACCATAGCCTGCTTACTAATACTTACTCTTTACCATGCTTTCCTTTTCAAGCTTGCGTTAACAAAAAAAATAGAATAATTATTAATGTTCTTTGTAATGCTCTTTTTAAGTGAAAAATGAATAGCATGATAAAAAAAACTTCAGGGTCTTAGGGCTATATTATGGAGTTACATATTTTTGTGCAACTCCATTTACTTTGGTGGAATTTCTTTGGAATTACAGCAATGTGTCTGAGAATATAGTGAGGCCCTATGGATTTTCAAGTTATGAAAGCTTAATATGTGGCTATTTTAATTGAATGCAATAGATGTAGGTGTTATCCTTTCCTGTAATAGATAGGAAAACAAAACCTACCTTTCACAAAAGCTTGCACATCTAATTCTTAGTACAGCACCGGGCTGAAAAACAGATCTGGTAGAGGGGTTATTTTTCTTATGTTTCTTTAATATATTCTCATGTGACATTGTCTGTCCTTGATGCTTCTTTTTTCTCCTGCAAATCATGAATTACATTAGGCACCACTAGCACTTCTCTGACCAGTTTCGAATGATCTTTGTATTTCAGTTAAATGTCTTGCTACCTTTTGCTTTTCCCAATCTAGCTCCTCTATTTCCTATCTGCTTTCACTGGATTTCATTAAGTTCAACCAAAATGGGAACTTTATATTCAAAATGGGTTTTCCCAGTCTTCTGCTCTCTATATTTTTTAGTTAGACCCTCCTAAACACTTTGTTCATGAAGGGGTAGAGATTATGTATTTGGAAGTGAGTACTATTACATTAACTGGAGTGAAATGTGTTACATTAAGGACCAGGAAAGGCCTGTCAATAGATCCAATCATTCCAGCTTCTCAAACGAAATAATTGTAATTATTTGTGCACTGCAAGCATGAAACACAGCTTCTGGTACAATTACAGACATGGCTTAGACAAAATGAACTTTCCAATTTGTTCTGTTAACCCTCTCAAATATAATTCTAAGTCTGTATAGGGTCAGGCTGTTTCATCTCAACTCATGTTAACTTGTACATGACTAAAAAGTAGATTCTTGCTTTCAGTATTACAGAAGTTCCTAGAGAACGCATAATAAGAGTCCATGAACAAACATTTAGTGACATCAAATGCAAGATTATTAGTCTTTAAAAGTTTCTTGCATTTTGGCTTAATTAAATTCAATTAATCCATGTTTACTGTGACTACTGACAGTCACTGAGCCTCAGCTCACTGGAGTAGTATGAAGGCACAGTTCGGACCTGGAAATTAACAATTAAGTTTATGTTATGTCAGTTTTTTGTTTGTTTGTTTGTTTTGGGGGGCTGTTTGTTTGTGTTTGTTTGTTTGTGTTTTTCCAAGGAAAAACTCAAAGAAAATGCAGACATTATTTTTCTTGTGAGGTGTTCCTGAAAGACCTTCTGTGAGCATCAGGCATCAAAATGTCTATTCTAAGCCTAGCAAACAAGTTTGTAATCACAAGTGTTGTAATTGTTATTGAGTTTGAGATTTTGGAGTGGGTAGCTTTCAGATTTTAGGTATATGTGTCTGATCTTTTACAGTCCTACAAGAACAAGAAGCCTTAACCTTAACAAGATGCCTTAACCTGCACAGAGGCCCACTGCAGCCAGGGCACAGAGCAGCTGGGTGGGAAGGAGGAAAGATGTGACTACTAGAATTGGGTGCACGCGCAGATGCTGAGAAGCTGAAAGGCAACCTGTATGAAAAGCAGCAATTAAACCCCCCAAAATTCTATATTAAAAAAAAAAAAAACACAAAACAAAACCCAACAAATCCTACCTAATAAGCAGCTTGAATAATGAATCTAAAAATACCCAATTTTTGTGCTTCACTTATTCCTCATCTGAATCTCTCAACTGAGCTGACAAACTGACTTGCCTTCCACTGTAAAAGTGGAATCTGCAAGTCAAAAGGTTCTTACTGAGGCAAAAAGGGCTTGGCAAACAACCTTGAGTCAAGAGGAGGGGGATGAGGCTGTTAGAAAAATCAGGTAAGCAGGCAAGAAGTTTCAAAAATGGCAGGAATGGTAGAGTCAATCACCAGGGGGGAAAAAAATAAAAAAAAAAAAAAAAAAAATGAATGAATGAAAGACAAAAAGAAAGAAGGAAAAAGGAAAAAAAAAAAGACGTCCATTACATCTTTTGGATTTTCTTTGATAAATAATTTGAGGTGCATTGTTTTCACTTAGGAGTTAACATGCAAGCCACAAAAGGATTAGCATTTCAGAAGAAAAAGTTGTTCAAGTCTGTGACAGAGAAAACTAATTATTAACACATAAGAGCTGTTAGAAGTGGACTTTAAAAAGAAAAAGAATGACAAAGAAGACTAAATGTCCATTAAACCTTCATTCTCATGAGATAGTACAATTCTTTCATCTATATCTACTAGAATCTGTCATTTTTAATATGAGCTGAAGATAACAGAAACTTATACAACTTCAAGAGGCTTAGGATTTATTTGGGATGCTGGCTGTATTTTTATTTTTCTTCTTTTTTGTGTGTGTATAAAACATTTGTAATAAACTCAGAAGTTTCAGAAAATTATCTTTCAGAAAATACAGTCTCTGATACTTATGGTTCATTTATATTTTGCTAAAGCATAAAAAACTTTAGCTTGAGATTTCCTCCTACCCTTCTCACCTCCTTGATTACATGGGTTTGTCCTATCAATCATGGTTATGTTCCTGCTATAATAATTACAATTCCAAATCAATTTTCAAACAACGTTGCTCAGTAGACTGTCAAGTGCAGTCGAAGTCAGTCATAAGAGAGGTCACACTGAAAATGACCAGAAATAACGCTTTTTTTTAGACTGGGAGGAGAGGCTGTACACAGGAAAGACAGAGGCATCACCTCCTTATCGAGCTTTAACATTCATTCAGTATAAGACAAATAGTTATAATTGTGCATTTGACAAACTGAAAGATTGTTTTGTTCTCAGCTGGATGCTGCCATAATAACAGAAGCCCTCCAGGCACAAGGAGGGGATGTATTTTCCTAAAAACACACACACACAAAAATCCTTTTGCATATTGTCCCTATTATAATATGATAATGCGACCTTGCGCTGTAAAACAACAACTTACTGTTAGCACTTGCTCGGCTCCAGCACTGACGCTCCAAAGCAGCTTCTCTGTCTTTATGCTTTTAATAATACAGCTTCATGTTGAGGCAGCAGACCCTAACAGAAAAATAGTTTACTCAAAGGGTTTCTGAATATAGTATGTCTAAAAACAACTGTTATTGTGCTGAGAATTCAGAAAAATCATCAGAGGAAACAACATATAAAGAAGTCCTTGTCCCAACCAGTTAACAACAGTGCAATTTTATTCACTCAAGTCAATGACAAATCTTTTTAACTTAAGTGGAACAGGATTTCTTCTCTAAAAGCAGGGTAGCTAAAAAGTGGGGGCACATTGTCTGAAAAGCTGCAAAAAATATAAGACAACAAAATTTACTGGTTGGGGACAGACTCACAAGCAGAAAGACCCCTGAGAAATTTCCTACTTGAAATAGCATAATTGTGTATGTCTTCCAGGTTTGTCACTTAGAGTGCTATGTCGTTCTGTTCGGGTTTTGCTAGTAATCAAATCTTCTCTCTTTGAGAGAGTCTGATTTATTGCCCCCTGATTTTTGAAGTACCACCAAGACAGAAGCGGCTGGTACAGGAAATGGCTGCCAGAAATGTATCAACATATTAAAGCACTTAAATAAAAGATATAACTATCTGGACCTTTTCCAGCATTTCCCTAATTCAAACACAGAATATACGGTAACTGATATGGAAGAATTTGAGCTAATTATTCCTGCCATTGAACGTTGCAGTGAGTGAGACTACACTAAAAAAACCCTTCGGGTCTTCTAATTGGGTATCCAACTTTGTGAATCAAGTAGGCTCATAGGACTCAGTTATACGCACACCATTAGTGTCCCCCTTGTAACAGGTCTGCTCTACATGTTCATAATAATCACTTATGCTTAATTTAACAGATGGTTGGAACCTGCACAACTCCTCTTAAGAGATACAGAGAATAGTTATATCATTCCCACTATTGAATTAAAAGTAGCAATCCAACACCGAGTGATGCTGCTGATCCACTATATGTCCATCTATCATTTCTACGGCTGAGTCTCTCTAATCTGAAATGCATTAGGCATTCTACATTTTTAAGTATTACTGTCTTGTCATTTAAGAGGCAGAAAGGGAGGTGCATGTTAAAAATCTTTCAACGGTATGAGTAAGTAATTTATTTGAAAGTCAGATTGTTGTACCCTGTCGTTCTTACTTATGCTTCTCTGAATGAGGCAGAAAAACTAATTCCTTTTATTTATACAGTTCCATTGGAGTACAGAGTACATCACAGCCAAGTAGAAGAAACAAATCACTGCTCTCGGGACAGTGCTGTCTGCAATGAATATAGCACGGCAGGAAGGGACAACAGCCAATGGTAGAAGTGAAGTTATGGGAAGATAAAGGTTAAAGAAGTTTAGGAGATGATTTCTTCATCTTGTCACTTCTGGAGGTTCTATGTGGGAAACTGCCAAGAAGGATGTGCCACTCTGGGATTTGCCAAAACATGGCATGCGGTCCCAAATAAAATTTCTGAGAGCCCAAATAACACTCAGTATATTTGCAATAAAAAAAATTAAAAAATCGTTGCAAAGGAGCTTCTCACATTTTCTTTTGGCTTCTTTTTTATTTTTTATTTTTTTCTTCCTGAAGTAGTGAAACTTGTTCCCGGAAATGCTGTTAATAAATAAATAAATTAATCCCATATACTGTATTAAAAGGCTGTTATTCCTTTACCTTGCCATTGAATGCCTTCTTTTCTGCAGTTTATGTTAATCTTCAGTTTTTAAAGCCCACGTGACACTTTTGTAGTAAAATGAAGTGTCTTAGTTTCTAACTGAAACTTTCTCTCTCAGTGTCTGCTACAAAGCTGTGTTTTGGTTCTAGAAGAAAAAAAAGGCTGATAAAACCCGGCAGCGCTGAACAGAACCAAGGACATTTGTATGTCTCTGCCAGGAGAGTGAAGAGGCTGGGGGGGGGCGCAGGGAGCTGGGAGGGAACAAGAACGGGGCAGCTGACCCAAACTGACCAAAGGGATATTCCATACCATATGACATCATGTAATATAAGGAAGGGAAGTGAGCGGGGAGGGCCCGTTTGCTTGGGGATTGGCTGAGCATCGGTCGCGGTCGGTGAGCGATTGCTTTGTACAATCACTTGTTTTGTATATAATTATCATTACTGTTATTTTATTCTATTTTCCTTTTCTTTTAGTAAATAGTTTTATCTCAACCTATGAGTTCTACCTTATTTCTCAATTCTCTCCACCATCCCAGCTAGGAGGAGGGGGGGGGGTGAGCAAAAGGTGTGTGGTGTTTCCAGGCCTGCCGGCTCAAACCACAACAATGAAGTTATTGTCAAAACCTGTCCTCCCATCAAATTTCATAAATATGCTTTCCAAAATATGGTCTTTTTTTTATTTCCTCTTAGAGCCAGGGCTTAGAATGTGGTGGAGGTTTTTTGTTGTTGTTGGTTTTTTGTTTGTTTGTTTGTTTGTTTTGTTTAGCTATTTGTGAGTTATTACACTTTTTTTTTTCTTTGCCAGAAGGAACGTAAAACAAAGCCAGGACAGTAGTTGAGGTACGCATCTGATCTACTGCATGCCTTTGCAAGACATGACTTTATGAAATAAAAGCTTTGATGACAATTTCCATGACATGATCCATTTTTAAAGCTTTCGTGCTTAAGTTTTCTGGATGTACAATGAAGTGATATTTCACCTAACATGAGTTGCTTGTGGCAATTGCATCATCCTCTATTAATTTTATGAGTTCCTCTCTTTTACGAATCATCACCAGGGTGCCATCAGTAGGTATATCAGACTTGTTGACAAAGGTTAAAGAAAATAACTGTAATGCAATTTTTTACTGCTTAATACAAATCAAGAGATTTAGTTGTGTCTTTTATTGGCACCAAAGAAGACATTTTTTCTGTGACATTGTATTCATTACCAATACCTTTCATAAAAATGTCAAGTTGCTCCATATCTGTAGCATTAGTACTTTCATCTATCATGAAAGCATAAAATTTGAAATTAGCAGCTTTACACTCCAAATTTCTTCAGTAGATTTTCCTATTTCTTCAGTTTGCCTGGCTGTAGCCTGGTGAGACAAGCTGATTTTAGAAAAATCCAGCTTTTTTTTTTTTATCAGGACAAATTATATCTGCCATGTTTTCCATACATTGCTTAATAAACTCACCATCAGTAAATAGTTTTGGGTTTTTTTCCAATCAGATTTATTACCACATAACAAGTTTCCCTGATATGCATCAAATCTGGAAGCATGTTTTTGCATATAATATTTTTTCACACTGTAATCTTTGAAAACTGACACAATTTCTTTACAAATTAAGCATAGTGCCATATTCTTTGTCTCAACAAAAAAGTATTCTTATGTCCATTTTTCATCCACAATTTTTCCTTTTTTGGATTCTGTTTTCTTTGGAGATGACATCAGCCATGTTGAAATATTATTGGTAATCACTGTGTTTTACTCACCAAGCAGCACAAGCGCATGTAATGTGCAGTACATGTGGGTTTCAACTCGACTGAGTGTGTGTGGTGGGCACAAGAGGCGGAGTTAGCACTGCACTACACCCTTCCCTCCACAGCGTTCCGTTGTCACCTATGCGGTCCACACTTGAGCTACGTGCAATCGACTCTTGAAAAATATCACTAAAAATCACACAGTAATGTTAAAAGTTTATGTCCTCATGAGGCCACATTACTAGCTGTCCAGGACATGTGCGCTGGACATGCCTGGTCTAGACATAAATGGTCCATGGTTTACAGTCTTTGCTAAAAAGCAAAACAAGTTTTATATCTTTTTAATATCTTTGGCTATAAGTCACAAGACTGACGTAAAAGCTCAATTCACACCAAAACTGTTTTCTGCCTTTAGCTTCAGGGAATGCGGTTCCTCTTCTAGTCTCTAAATCACTCATAAAACTACCAAAGAAGAGAGAGGAGAAAAAACTATTCTGCGCAAGAATATTCTAAAGATCTTTCAAGTGATGAAAACAATAACTAGGAGCTTTATTCCGTTAAAGAGACAGACAATGATATAATAATAATAATAATAATGAAAACACCAAAGAAACAAAGATTTCGATATATAGCTAAAAAATGAACTGACACATACAAACTTCATAGAGAAGCCACATTTCAGAGGAAGAAATAGCATGTAAAAGAAGAGAATTTCTTATGACAGAGCAACTAGTTTTGCTCGTTCTGTGA
This sequence comes from Penelope pileata, assembly GCA_013396635.1. Classification (NCBI taxonomy): domain Eukaryota; kingdom Metazoa; phylum Chordata; class Aves; order Galliformes; family Cracidae; genus Penelope; species Penelope pileata. Next base: position 127,186 of record WBMW01003006.1, on the reverse strand, counting down.
ATTTTAAGATGAGTGCCACTCAGACTTCTCTGTTGCTATTAATAGTTTATGTAAAAAAAAAAAAATCTTAAAGACTTTCATTAAGGAGCGGCAAAGGGCAAAAAAAATATATGTGTGAAATGGTGGTTGAGCAGAAAGAAAAGATTCAATTGCATAGCAAAACCAAGACATTTTTTTCTAGCATCTTATATCGTTATGTTGTCATATAAAAGTATTCACTGCCACAAGAAGAACAATGCTGGATTCCAGAAACTGTGGGTGTGCAAAAGTGATTCTTTGTTGTGATGATTGGCTTTGCATATTGGATAGAAACCAGAAGAAGGAATTTATTTAATATAAGGAACAATACACTGTATTATACACTCATGTACTGTAGAGAAACTTATGTTTGTGGTTGCAACAAACATGTCAAAATAATATATGAATCTGTTCTATGTAAAAGTAATTTCTCATTGTAATGAAGAAAAATACTGGGTATACAGGAACATCTGTTTCCAAGAAAATTAGAGACAAGATAAAATATATTTTTCCAGAATAGGACAAGAAATGCTTTGCTTGCAGGAAAAGAAAAATCTAAAGAAGAAACAAAGACTCTCAAATTCTCTCTACTTTCTGTGATTTTCTGATATAGCAAGCCACTGTCTTATTTGTTGAATATCTGTTCAGCTGGCTTAAATCACCCCTGAAATCAAACCTCAAGGCAAGATCAGCCATCAAAGCCAAGTTCCATTTCTGCTTATCACAAAACAGTTGCACCTGTGGCTTAAACGATTCAAACTCTGCAGGAGCATGCTTCATGCAATCAGATTCATAGTTTCAGGAAAACAAAAATATCAGTGTAATGTCAGCAGATAAGGGAGCAGTGATGCAAGGAAACAGGATTATGCATAAATTCTATCAATTAAAAAAATACTGTTCTCACTGCACGTGGCTTCCTTGCTTATTTCTTCAATAGGAAATCTTAAGGTTTCTTAAACATAAATGTGCTCAAAGGCACAAAACTGACACAGATTTATAAAAACAAAGAAAAAATCTTCAAATCTTGCACAGAAATATCTGTAAATTCAATAATTTGTCAATGCAATTACTCTGTCACTGCAACTATATTCAAAATAAATGAGTATTAAGCGAGTGTGAGATAGTTAATCTGCTTTATTTTATACCTTTCTAGAAGGTCCACTCTGATGTTTCTGCCCTTCTGAAATGCTTCCTCATATGTTACCTTCAAAGATGTCTCAAATCTACAACCGTGATACTACCACAGAGCTTGTGCACCACAACAGAGTAAATATGATGAGAAAAGAAAGAACAGAAGGTGAGGGGAGAAACATCTATTTAAATTTTGAATATGGATCCATAAAGGTTTTCAAATGTGGCGTAACTTCAGATGTGTGTTCGGTCTTTCGTGTTGATTATGTTGGTAGGCCCTCAACTCTGTATTAGTTTTTTTGTTTGTTTGTTTGTTTTTCCCTTTATTTTATCCCGGTATATCTTGATCTTGTAGTTCTTTGTTTGTTGTTGGAATGAAGTCTGTCCTCTAAAATTCTTATTGATTTCCACAGAAATGTCTGCATCACCTCCCTGACACTTCCTTCCCTACACCCTACATAACATGGGATATATTTCTGTTCCTTAGGACTCATTCTTCCAGTGCTACACTAGTGAACCTCAGAGAGCTTAAGCATTCACTACCTATGTGAAGCAGTGATGCTTTTTCAAACTGCAGGGCCAATCCAACTAAGAGAGCCTGCATAACGCCTGAATGAAGGTTTCAATTTTATTTTCAGAGGACCAGAAATACAAGCTTCAAAAAGATAAATCGTTATATGGGAGTCTCTTTAGATTTCCCCAATTTCTTTCTAAATCATTTTAGATTTTCTCACTGAAATCTTTCCCTTGCAGCCTTTATAGATGCAGAAAAATAACAGTAATTCAGCCGTCAGTAACGTTCTCACAGCTGAACTGGAGACAGAGACTTTCCCATGCTACCTGCATTTACTTCTGGTGGTCAAAGCTGCTATGGGAATGCTTACAACACAGAGCCATGCTAGAGAGTCCCAAGCCAGATCCAAATGAGCTGGTGTATGTATGTAGAATAATTTACTGACTTACTGTTATACTAGTTCAAACCCCAGAAGTAATACAGCCATCTGTGCCAGCCACAGAAAGCAAGTCCAGATGGGCCTGCATAACACATCAGGTTTAAAAAGCCATCTCATTTTTTCAGCTTAATTACTGCTGTGTGGAGCTGCTTTGTGCCTCCTTCAGAAATGGAGATGCTATCATGTATCTGGTACTTGAGAAGTGTAATGTTTGGAAGAACTGGAACTCTGGAAGCACAACACAAGGCAGACAGAACAGGATCTCAGTAAAAGATTTAGGGATAAGATTGCAAAACTGGAGCTCAAGCACATTTTCAGATTGTTTCCGTGAGAAAGGAGTGATACAAATCAGATTATTCTTTGCATACATCAAACTTTGTATATATCATCTGTCATTTCATCAAAACCTACTTAGCAAGGAATGATCATGTCTAAAAGCAAGACTTGACCTTTGATAAAAATCAGGTACGATAATTAAATTTGGAAGTCAGTGACCCAAAGCCTTTCTTGTGCTCTACTCATGTCCATCAGTGTTTTTCAACTGTAGACCAAATCTATCAATGCATAGGACCTGAATGCAACAGAACTAGGTAGGTAGAAGAATATCAGTGTTAGGTCCAATGAACTAAAAAGGCTCTGTCCACGCAAGATGAAGGAAAAAAACACAAAAGATCAAAGAACCATGTATCTTCATAACATGTCCTGTGTAGGAATAAAGTAGATTTAAAATTGATCATGTAACACTACAGCATCAGAGAAAGGTGATCCCAAACACTAAAAAGATCATGTACTTAAAGCCAAGTCTTCTTCCCAGCTTTTGTAGACAACTATACATTTTAGAAGCATTTTTATTGAGGTCATGTATATACATAAAAAATTAAAAAAAAGTAATAAATAAATTATAACTTACTCATAAGCTCCTATTCTCATGCAGTTTAGAAAAAGAATTCAAATTTAATAGTTACTGTACACTTTTGGCTAGATTTAGTGAGTAGAGATATCAAAATGCTTCCAGAGAACCTTTCTGAAAATATCGAATGAATAATAAGGGTAATAGAGTATAGAAAAAGCCAGTTAGAAGAGATCTGTACTTTACTTAAGCTATATAGTTCTCTCATACCTGGAACAGCCAATATAACTGACTAAATAAGAATAATAATAAAAAAAATAGAGTCATTACAGTAACGGATAAAGGAATGCACAGTGTATTAGTTATCAATGCTTTATTATTGAAAACAAAATTGAAATTCTCTTATCTGGCACATAAACAATTATTTCTACAAAAAGGAAAGCCTACAAATCTGATAATTTATACAAATAACAGTTTTTCAAAAAATAAAATTTTAATTTAGTAAACTTGTCTTGTGCTCTTCTATTTTTTTAGCACTGTCTGCAATAATCCACCATAAATCCCTGAGCAGAGAGACATATTTTAAACATGTTTTAAATTTATCCCAAAAGAAGTTATCAAGCCCAGACCTATATTAAAAAAAATGTATTCAGGGACATTCTTGTTAAATTTATGCTAGTCCTTTTTTCTCTCTTTTTTCTTTTCTTTTCTTTTCTTTTTTTCTTTTCTTTTTTTTTTTTAAGGAAAGAAACAAAGCCAGTTATCAATGCAAGCATGACACTGCATCGTATGAGTGCTCCCCCTTTCCCTCTTTTGTGCAGTGAATAAAAGTTACTAAACACGAATGAGTACAAGTTGAAGGAAACACATAACATAGTGAATGGTTAAGACGAAGAAGCCATCAAAGTTTGATGGCCGTTGAGCAAATAAAGCTGTAAGATACCACAGTTTTATACTGAGTTTGTTCATAGGTATACATTTTCCAGAAACTCAGTAAACCAGGAAAATAAGTTCAAACTACCATTGCGTTCTACCACTGGTTTCAATGATAAAGTACAAATTCAACTTTTGACCCATCAATTTTGCTTTTCCAGCCATAACATTATTTGAGAAAAACTTGACACATTCAACAAAATCAAACAATGCTGCCCCTCTGGCCCTTATGTTAGGCCAGTTATGAGCTTAGCAACATGATATTTTAGTGAGCAAGAGGAAAGAAAAGAAAACATATACTACTTCAGCTTTTTACTATATTGACTGAAACAGCTACTCCCTAATCTGTTTCAATACAGATTTTAAATCCAAATGTAAAGGAAGAATGACCAAAAAGGTAGAGAAAAGTGTCCCCCTTCCCAATAAGGTACACACAGTAACCACATTAAAAATGCCAGAAAAACCAAATAAAAGAAATAGTAACATTTAAAGACTATTGTGTTAATGGCAGGTAACATTGCTGCAGTCAAATAATAAATAAATAAATACAGCAAAGTATTCTTCCTCTATTGTTTTGTTGGAGTGGTGCTTAACAGTTAAAAAAAAAAAAAAAAACCACAAACAAAATAAAAACAACAAAACAAAACTTCCTCAGTAATAAAGAGGTTTAAGCAGAAGATCCTGAAAAAGCTTCAGTTCAAGGTGCTCTACCACTTTAACATTACATTTACCATTATGAAATGAACACTGAAGCAAATACCAACAGGTCATTAAATGAAATAGCACATTTTCTTATAAGCAATAATACTTATACCAAAGAAAGAAAGCATTAACAAATGGCTTGGGAAAAAAAAAAAAAAAAAAGACTGAAGTTTCAATACACTGCAATTTAAAATAAATTATTTGTACATTTATAAACTGAAGAATAAAACAGTAACTAGGCCAAATCATTCTGAATTAGAAATAAACTGAACCTCACCAGAAGCATATTTAGATATTTGACAGCTCTGCTCCGAGTACACATCAGAACACAAACACAATTCTAATATTTGGTTAGAATCTGAATAGGTAATATGTTTTTAAAACATCACCACTATGAAAAGTAACTGGCAACCACTGTTATACATTTCTCTTGATCTACAATGTTTTGAATATAATCTAATCCAATCCCTTCAGTTATTTTCTAGCCTCACCAGTATGTAACATTTCCTTCTCACTGAGTTTCTCATGAAGTCTATGTAGCATATCTACCCATTAATATTTTCAAATCTGACCTGGATGACTTATTGCAAAAATACTGGACACAGAATCCAGTTTTAAGTCAGTCTTATCTGACTGCAATGTAAAAAGAGTCAAACATCTTTATCTTTTTTTCTTAAGATGACATTCCAACCACATTCACTTGATACCAGGGCAAACATCAGTCTCACTTGTATTGCTAAATCAGGACAAATGGACAAATCACACCTCTGGACTTTGTTTGTTTGTTTCAGCCTCTGCATACACATATGATTTGAATTCCTTGCTCATTCTGTCTAGCCCACATCCACTTGAGTGTGCATCTCAAGAGAACTGCAACAAAACTTAAAATAAGTTAAAATGATATGCACATTCTCAGTAAACAATTTTGAATGCTGCCTTCTAAACACAAGTGACTGGTTTTAAAAAATAAAAATTGGCCTTGTAAGCTGTGAATTGATAAAGAAGTGGTCCTAAAGTGAGATACAGCAGCATTAAGACAAACTTGAAACACACAAAATTTAGTATACATTTTAATGAATTACAGTATTTTAATGAGTTACTATTACCACTTTCACTCCGATATGATTTAGTGTATACTGTACAAATTTCCTTTAGTGTTTGTATGACAGTATACATTTCAAGTACCCACACAGAAGTGAGCAATATGGATTTTGCAATGATTTATCAAATATGCCAAGAAACTCTCTTTCAAGTGCTGTGGTTCTAAATCTTTTTGTGGGCTAACATTAAAATCCTTCATGAATATCTCAGTCTCCCTTTTTCTNAAAAAAAAGCAAGCCAAAAAGCAGAATAGCTTCTCCTAGCAGCAACTAAGACTTCTGATCCTTGCAGTCAACTGCAATGAGTTTTCTGATCGGACAACTGTATGGAAATTCTAGTTTGGGTTTTTAATCAATTTAAGAAAAAAAGTTCAGAGTTTTCAGCATCATGTCTTGGATGTCTTTAAACCTTGTTTTTCCATGATATTCCACAATTTGCGAAGATTGGACTGAGTGATGACATCATCAGGTTTAAGTTGAAGAGCAAGGAGGTAGTTTTCTTCAGCCTCTTTCAGTTTACCATTCAGATGGAGAATGGCTCCAAGATTCATTAAGGCAGCTGGATACTGGTACCAAAAAAAAAAAAGAAAGAACAGGGAAGGAGAAATATTAGCAATATTTTCAGTTTTTCTTTTCAGACAATCTTCTTCCACTTAAATAAATTATTACCTTATGTTTGCAGACTTTTTATGGAAGCAATTTAGCAATTTAAGCAAATAGAGATAACAAGAAAAGGTTTCTGAACAGCTGTTGTGTACTCTGTGCTTTAAACAGGGCAAGTTCTGGTGTCTACAGACATAGACTTTTCCCTTTAATGAGAAAACACAGACCTCATAAAGCTTTACATGTGGTAATGTCGGCATAACAGTTTCCAAGAGAAAATTAAAGTAGTCCAAGAGTGGATTAAAGACAGGAATTTAATTTTAATTCAATCCATTGCCAATAAAGAGTTTATAATCAGTGGGAACCGTTAACACATTGGAATTCATCCCTTTTTTCTCTGTCTTAATTCTAACTAGTAGAAAATACAGTCTGTTCTCATATTATAAGGATGTTCAGGAGTCCTAGGATATCGATTTAGATTAAGGCTGCGGCATTTATTTCTTAATGAATGACTGAATAAAATTTACAGTGGTGGAAACATTATTTTAATAACAAATACATGAAAAATTTATAGCAAGTCCATGAAATTACACTAACAGATATTCCATCTTCAGCTAAGACAAAATGTTTCTCATTTTTATTGTTTAATTCCAAGATTATTTCGCTATGAAATAAAAGGTTCCTTCATAATAATTAAACAAGCATAGTTACTACAGCTAACAAATATTACAAGAGCAGAGAAAGCATATTTATGAAGCCAAAGAGAACAGTCTAACCTACCTTTTGGCAGGTACCTAACATTTTCACATGCTAGTGAGAGCACAGTAATGCTATCTGCAAAACTGATAACTTGCACTTCAAGGAAAAAAGACACTATACAAAACTCAGTATGGTCCCCCTCCTCAGGTCACTAGCATTTCTGATGAGCCTAAGGAACGCTTACTTTCAGTCACATCGTTTTGTCTCAAAGGATGTTTCAAGACACCACTCACCAGTCTTCTGATCAAATTGTAGTACTCAGAATCTGAAGCCACACAGAAACTCAGCTTGAGACTATTAGCGGTGAGGATGCAAAATGCTCTAGAAGTCCTTCAGTAACTTCAGAAAAATATGGTAGGTAGAAGGACAATAAAAAATGCCCTAGGGATGGTTTCCCAGACTAATGTGGTAATAGGAAGTCATCTGGATGAGGAAGACTTACCTGTTTCAAACTATTCACTATCAAATTAAACTCATTAATCTAATCCTTCTTGTTCAGGCTTCAAAAAAAACCCATAAATCTTACATCCAAAACCTAAATCCTGCAGTGGAAGTCTTGCTCAGAAATTATTTTCATATCCTATGAATATGTCATATTTTCTCACCTTTCTCCCTGCTTCTTTTCAGCTGTTAAGATACTCATCATAAAAGCTGATAAGGACAACAATGCATCAAGTTTTCAAGACAACTAGCTTCCAGAATTTCAAAATTGAGCTAAACAAAATGAGTTCAACTCTCCCTATGTAAACATCTGAAGATGTTATTCTTAGATTTAAGTTTTCTTGATAAATTAAGTCCCCCTCACCCCAAGTCAAATATTTGTTTCTACATTAAATAATAATAATAATAATACAAAAATCCAAGCCCCTTGGATTTTATAAAGTATTTCTGACTCTCCAAAATTTCTTTTTCAGTCATATGCCATATAGAGAAGGAGAACTAAACTTCTGAAACGTTAACCTTTGCTACAGACTACATATATTAGCAGCCACATTATCACAGTTTCCCCTGTGCAGTGTCAGTAGTATATACTATTTTATAAAGGATTAACACACTCTAATTACAGAAGTTCTAGGTGCTAACTGAAGTGATGCAAATAAAGAATCCCAGGCAAATAGCTTCACTACAAATGGATGGCACATTATCCGTATAGTGTAAACATACGTCCATGGTACCTATCCATATATGTAATTTATTCATTTAATTTTAGACTGGAGATCGACAGAATTTTCTGTACTTCATCATAAGTAGGATGGTCTATACTCACTAACTGTGCTACTCATTTTTCTGACCAGAATTTGTGAACCAAGCAGTTTTTTTCAAGAGCTCAGTTACTGACATACAGCTGTCTGCTTTCTCAAAATATAATTTTGTGCAGATGTAGATGCTAGACAAAGCTTACAATGGATAAAGATTAGAAAAACGTATACCTAGAAAAACTCGTATTAATTAAGACACACTTTGGAAGTACACATTTCTAATTCTAACATTCTAATTTCTAACATTCACAAACTAATTGTCTGAGACGACTTTTCTCAGATGACTTCAATAATTCCTCTCTTATTTCCTTCACACAATGCTGAAGACATGGTATGTCTATGGTTCTAATCAAGTACTCTGAAGAAAGTCATATATATGACTGTACGTCTAGCTAAGAAATCTCTTGTGCCATCATGTCTTTAATTTGATATAGCACTTTACTACAGGAAGCAACAAAATATCTAGAAAAAGAACAATCTGCATGCCTTTTAATTGAACATAAAATTTTCCAACTTCTACATATCATCCCTGACTTTCTAGAAGTCCAGCAAATTTTAGGCCATTAAAGCTCTATGAAAATGTATCCATGGAAGTGATAATTCACTTCAGATAATGATAAAAGTTCACACCAACTTCTTCATGCTGCAGGTGAGGAAGTGCACCGGACAGCTGAAAGACTGCTCCCTGACCTTTTAGGGTATGAGCCACCCCAATATCTATGATTTATTGTTACAGTCACAAGAGTTTTGGTTGAAAGATTACGCATTAATGTTATCACTCCCTGACAGTTATATATGATGGTCTGAGGACAGAGAGAAAGAGATATTTGCTATAGCTTTTCTTCACATATATTTTCCTTTATTAAACACAGCTGATAAAACTTTTCAGTACGTTAACACAGGCAGTCAGCAGCTACCAGTGCAATAACAGGAGACTTGTAGCACTGTATAGCAAATGACACCACCTACTACTTCAGAGACTTGAAAGGAGAAACAGGCCTTCCTTCATTTCCTTTTGGAGACAGATGCTTTACATCAAAAAAGCTGACTAGCACTTCTGTCAGGGTTATAAATGCTGTCTTTCATGTTCTATTGGGAATGACTTCCTTTATTAGCATTTTTATTGTGGTATGCTTGTTTCCTTAGTGGGTTTTTGGGGGGTAGAGTTGGGGGTTGATGGGGGAAGAAATAATGGAGTAATTAATGAATCACAAAATAACAAAAGACATGCACTTTGTTGCCTGAGGTGGTTTTGGTTCACATTGATGACAATTCTTTCAAACTTTCTCAACACCACCAAAATAAAGGGAGAGCTTAGGGGCATGCAAAAATTTTAACATGAATTAAACTCTTCAGTAAAACGTATTGTGGAATCCCTAAATGATTCAAAATAATTCTATGTAGTATTTCAGGATTATACTAACATAACCAAGTACAGTATTGGACCCACCAACACAATGAATCTTAACAACATAGTAGATATACTGATATCTTGTTCATCATCTCAGTCTCTGTGTACAACAAATGGCATATTAGAAGAACAGTTCCAAACAGAAGAAGAGAATTTTACTCCTATATATGCCGAAGAAGTTATGGAGAGAGAAACAAACTTACAAATACAACCTAGTTTAAAGCAGCTTTTGAATGACAGACAAGTATATCCAAGAATAGCCCAGAGACAAGCAATGAAATCTGAAATTCTTTTCCCCAAAGTTGGTCTTACAGATGACCTTCTTTGCTTGACACTACAGAGGCCACGGTGACAGATTCTTGGGTGGAAATGCATTTTGTTGCTGCTGGGGTACTTTTAATGAAAGTCATGCCAGTCTATACTCCAGTAGAATCACAAGTGCAAGCTACTTCTCACTTAGCCATTTTCAAATGTCACTGAAAAGATGTCACCAATATTCCTCTTGCTCTTAATGAATAACTGCAGTGCATGATCTTGTAGATGTTTCCAAACAAATCTAGGACTGTTTAATGAATACTGTAATGGGCCAACTCATCAAAAGCACAGAGGTTAACTGTTTTCTTTTAACAGTGCAATTAAAGACCCTTGTTCTTTTAAGTGTTGAGTAAAGTTCATACTTAGAGACAGATAGTATATGTCACATCTGAATATTTAATCACAGCACTTTTGTGTAAAAATGAAGAATTCAGATATTTTTCTTTAATAATTGAAGATACATAGGCGCTACAATAATGGCTAAGTAATGAAGCAGTATACTTCATGAAGCATGAAGGCAAACCATGGTGGATTGCCTCATCTTATCAATCACCGTGGTACAATGTGCAGTAATGCCTTATTTATCCTCTCACTGGAATGGCAAGAACTTTCACCTGAACTTTTATTATTGGTGTTATTGCTGTAGCACAGCATAGTATTTTCTGAAGCAATCAAAACATCAACAGCTCATTTTTTACTGTTAAACCTAACTGTGGACAACAGAATAATTTCAGGGGTGGCACTTACTTTAGACAGAACTCAAAACATAAAACTATGACAGAGGGGTTACCCATGATGTAAGCATACTAAAGTGCTTGAAGGAAGGAGGAGTGAGGAAAAGATATGTAGAGAGATGGTGGCTGCCAACTCAATCTTACTGTCCAATGTTGTTCCACTAATACCACTATAAATTCAGCAGAGAGAGGGATACATGGAAGTAGACCTTTTCATAGAGGTAAGCTAGCATTGTCAGATAGGCCAGTTACTGCTTCCAGATACTCACATTTTCTACCTGGTTCTCTCTGCTGTAAGGCTGTGGTATCTCAAGAACTACAGTATGAATGCACTATGTCTGGTATTTTGTTCCAAATAGCACATGAATCCCCAACTAAAACAGTTATCTCCAGTAAGCTGGCTAAGATGACAACAGTAAATTGTCTAGGAACTGATAACTTAGTGGAAAAGGCATTCTGGAAGAAGATGAGAGGATGTACGACAAAACACTATGGATCAGAGAGAATTAAAAAAGCATAACATTCACAGCCGAAAGGGATTTCCTGTGTCATCAGCCCAGACTGCAAAGCATTGAGTTCTATTGTAAAATAAAAACAGCAGTATCTTTGCAAACTCTCTCTTAAAATGGAAGAACGTGTTGCAATTCCTCCTTAACGGCAGTTAAGTACATATTTAATTGCAAGTCTGCCCATGAACTACTTCTGCAACTATGTTTTTGTGTTGACAACTGCTTTCAGCTTATATCGTGAAGATGGGAAATGGAGAGAAAAACATTCTCCTTGCAAGTACTAATTTGAGCAAACATTCTGAAGAGCACAGTTTCCACGGTTGCATTAGTCAGAAATGGACCTAAACACCTCTGCTGTAAAGGGAGCCTGTGTCCCAATCTAATTACTCTGAGGTTGAATAACATGCATAGATAGCTATATAAATCCAAGTAACAACAAGCCTGGGCTCTAGAGGGGAGCAGATCTTTGGATTTAGTCAGAATGTTTGAGAGCATTACAGTGGTAACTCTGACAGAGAACAGTTACTTACTTGTATTCCACTAAACAAATAGTCTTTATTTAGTGTTCGAGTCATATTTAAATCACCACTTATAAGCTATTACTCCCCAGAGCATAAGATGATCACCTTCCAGAAAAAAAATAAAATATATATGACATCAAAAACCAAAACACACAAAAAAGAACAAACATAGGAAAAATATAGCTTCTGTGGAATGCTGTTTATGTACTAGTCTCAAGTTAGGATAATGTATCAAATTAATAAGGCAGAAGACCAGCATCTGGTCACCTTATTAACTGATGGTACTACATAAATGTTAGGTCATAACCTAATCATAAATGTGGTTTTGCTTGATGGTTGTTTTTTTGTTTGTTGGTTGTTTTGTTGTTGTTGTTTTGGTTTGTTTGTTGTTTTTCTTTCTTTCTTTCTTTTTTTGTTCCTGTATGGTACAAGGAGAATATATGTAGAAATTTATTTGTATGGATTTAATCTTGTGTGCTTCTGAGCACTGGAAACTTTCCTCCCTAAAATCAAAAGCTACAAGATATTTACAAGATAATCTAAAACCAGAAATTGAAAAAATGAAGAACCACTTTCCCTACACACCCCAACACATTGTCAGTATCATTAAGGGTTGTGAGTTGGGAAGAGTCAGTACTCTTGGCATGAGAAGCAGTCTACTTTGTTTCTCAAATTATCACATCAATTCAGGGCATTTTAGAATCAGTATTCTCCAGCAACTGGATTTTTTACTCCATGTTTTTTTCTTGTTAACCTTCAGAGAACACTCAAGTTTTAAAAACATCATTATCCAAAACCAAACAAAGCATATATATATATATATGTTGCATCTTGCTGCTGAAAAGCTATCTACCATTGGCCTTTATATAAATTCAGAGGATACTGCTTTATATATTGGCAAGTTAACAAAAGCATACGTTACAGCTGGTAAAGGCTGCAGATCGTCATGGCAGCTTTAAAAGTCCCACAAAAATGTACTTACATTTCTGATTTCTGCATATCTAGATTTTTTCATCAATGGCTATGCATCAATTGCTTTGATTTATTTGATTTGAAAAAACTCAGAGTAATCACTCTTTGTTTATGTAAAAGCCTTGATGGACATTTTTAGATAACATACTTGTATTGCCATAATAAAAGCTAAACAGGAACATATGCTACAAGCATTTAATATTATGGTTATATTAAAAAATAAATAAACATTTTCCAAGCCTCAAAATGTTTCTAATTAAACTTCGTAGCTTTCCAGCTCAAATGTTTTCATCAGTACAGCATATGATAATCTTACCCAATTTTCCCAGCACTTTAGGATCTTATAAAAATATCTTCAAATGACTTAATTTTTGTATATTGAAATCCAACTGTGCTCTCATGCCTGCAATTTGATAATTTTAATATATAGCTATTATTTTGGTATAAAACATTTCATGATTCCTTTACCTTATCTTATCTAACACAAGTACCCTGTGTGCTAATTAGAAATTCTGCACTCTCAGCAAGTGAGAAACTTGCTGAACAGAAACGTCATCTCTACTATCACATTGACATGCAGAAATTGCTCAAAATCTTTCAATAACAGAAATTTGTCATATTTGTCCTATTTAAAAAAAGTAAAAGTGATTTTAAGTGAAATTGAATCTGCTAGTAAATGTGTAATTTTGCATGCCCTTTCCTTCTAAGCCTTGAAAACAAGAAAAATAGACAGATGGCTTTGTGTTCCTGCCTAAAGACAGATAAAACTCACTAATTAATTTAAAAGAAGGGCAAAGCAGTAAAACAATATACGCTACCCAGCGGCAGGGCTGATTAGAATAGCTGTCCATATTAACACCAACACAGAAGCTAATCTTCAGAGAACACTCTAGTTTGGAGATATCTGACGCTTTAAGTTTCATTCTTATAGTACCTACTTCTAGCTTTAAAAAAAGTTCATGTTTTTACGGTTTAATAAAATGTCAGTGGAGAATGAAAATGACTGCTGAGAATGAATGCATCATACACCTGGTTTTGCCCAGACACCAATCAAATATATCAGTCTCCAGAGAAATTTGCATAGTTTTTCAAGATGCTACTCACAGTCACATGAAGAGTTGCATTAGCGCTTCCATTTTTGAGTAGAATAGACAGCTACTGAAATTTCAGAAGGAAAAGGTTTTCATTTCTTGACTTGAATATTTAATTGAGGTCTACTTTAGTTCTAATTAAAAGTATCTCAAAATGATGAGATTTCCTGTATTTTGACTCAAGATGTTCAGAGGAAATGTTCAGTGTCAAGAAAGGTTTTGTATTTTTGGCTGACAAGGGTATTCAGCTGAATTAAACACTACAGAACTCTATTAATATTGGTATTGCTGTGTGTTTTCCAAAACTATTTACGTATTTGCAGTTCTAAGGTAAAGTTTTCAGGTTTTCACAGTTAACACTGTAAACCATTATGCAACTTGATTTAAAAAAAAAAAAGTGTGATATTAGAGCATTACAGAAACAGAAAACAAGGATAAGATAAAACAACGAGTTAGGCATTACAGCAAGTTTTCGGATGAACTTAAGCTTTCATTCTAGCCGTTCAAAGACACAGTTTCCTTTGACTAACTCTCCCTAGACAATACAATAAAACATTTTTCTTCTACTAGTAATATTTCAATTACCAGGAAAGTACAACTGAAGTCTATTGAACAAAGTGAGACAATCTCCATAACAACTATTCATCAACAGTGTCTGAAGGTATTTTCAGATTGGTCAAAAAATGCAACTTCAGCATGTAGAAATGTTACCAAGGTAATTTTACAAATGAAAACAAACTCTATAACTTTGTAAATACATAACAAAACTCCTGAGATGATCTTTTCATTACATAGTTGACAGAACTAACAAAGGTTGAAAAAATACTGTTCATGAAGAACTAGATTGCATATCAATCTTTTTTCTTCCCCTTTGTCCTTTATCTGGCTCCTATCACTTTCATCCCTTTTGCATAGAGGAAAAAGGGTTTGTCCACCTTCTGTCTTGACTTCAGTTTTACCCACAAGAAAATGAGAGCAGCTGAGGAAAGAGGCAGACACAAAATCCTGAATTACACTGTTCCATATAATTTATAAGAATTAATGCCTTACTTTTTGGCAGCCAGTAACCTGCAGGTGTTCCCTGTTTAGCAACTAAATCTACATTAAAATACATATTAAAATTATTAATTTCCAGAGTAAGTGCAAGGATTTAATTTTGATTCTTGTAGCTTAAAGATTTTAAGGCTATAGTTTCTAAAATATGGGCTTTTGATCACTAATAGTGAGACCACTGGACACTAATCACTTGCTAGGCTTTTACAAGATTGTGACTTGTTAAAAAAAAAAAAAGGCTACTTAGTGCTGAAGTGGCCTTATTTACTACAGCTGATCAATGACATGTACGTTTACAGTGCTTAGTAAGTAATTAATATCAATTACAGCAAAAAGTGTTCAGTTAGACCTACACATATTACTCTGGAAGTTTGCACTTAATAATGCATCTGCCAATAACTGCTGTTTAGTGAACATCAGGTTTCTGTATTTTTCCAACTGTATTTTTAAGAAATGGACACAATGAATAATATTTGCTTTTTTAAAAAAATGTCTAATTAATTATTTCTTCAGGCACAGGAGGACAATTTATATATGTTTAGAACTAGGACCTAGAAATCAAAATTCAGTTCCTGCCTCTGAAATTCAACGTCAAACATTACTTGGGGAAGTTGGACTCTTGCTCCCAACTGCCCCAGAGAGTTCTCCACTGACTGGAGTAAACAATGAAGTAGAGACATCAGAAAGCATTTTCCTTCTCTATTATAGGTAAAATATCCAATTTTTGAATTAATTAACAAGAAACTCAGTCAATGTGACTATTAGAATTTTTCAAACAGAATAAAGAAAACATGTATTGATCTTTCAAATGTTAAAACAATAAGTCTGATAATTTTAAGTGTAAGTAAATGCAGTCAGAATGTAAAGAAATAAAGTACAGAACTGAGGAGTTATAGTAACCATTCACCAAAGAATTCCACCATAAATACATCATTCATTCACCCCATGGTACCTTGGAGACAGACAGCAAAAATTCATTTTGAATATATGCTTTTATTGTGGTTTTACCTTTTTCCTGTTGTTGTTATATTGGAAAATATTTCTAATCTGTAATTGTTTTCAGTGAGCATAAAGCAGCTGGGGTAACTGGCACTGTTACAAACAAACCATAATGCCAGATTAAAGTTACTTACTGTTACAAGAAGACAACTTTTACTGGAGCACCTGAAGAATTAGTAGGACTGTCTCGTTTGCAATTCATTGTATGGAAGACACGTTTCAAAAGGGTAGGTACACTTGAATGCGTATTAGCTCTCAAGTAAAACTAACTGGTAAACAGAATCATGTAAACACAACCTGCAGAGTTGATCGATATACAGTGGTACAGAATGTCTCAACAAAAAGTGGCTATTATTTGGGGGAAATGAAAAGCTGCCCATCCTCTCCTCACTGCATCTTCCCATTAGCATACTTCTGACCTCTAGACTCTAACTTTCCCAGGGAAAAATAAGTTTAGACTGGTACTGAATTTACTTTTAAAGACAAATTGAAAGACAATTACTTCAGCCAGCCATCTCCCGTGTCCTCTTCCCGACAGTCTGCAAACACATAATTCTTCACATGCAGATCTTGGACCCAAAATAGTCTTACTGCAGGGCATTTTTTTGTCTAGACAATCTCTTGTGTATGCAATGGAGGGGGGGGGCGGAGAGCTGAAGGAACCAAAAGCACTTGCATCAAAACTGTCTCATGAAACAGAAACATGAGTTCTCCAAAACTTTTGAGGAAAAAAAAGTCAAATAAGATATGCCAACAACTCATTCCTAGAATAAGAAATACATCAGAACTATAGACTAGGAAGAAAATTAAGAATTTATTTATTGCAAAACATCCTACTGAGAATGTAGTACTGCTTAGCTTATTTAATGAGCATTAAAAACATTTCCTTGTAAGTTCTAATTGCATAATAAATTGTTTCCAGAATCAGTACTAGAATACTCTATTAGGAAAAACCTTGTTGGATTCTCTTTTAATTGAGTTCAAACAGATGGTTTAATTTCTGAAATGCTAATCTACTGCTGTGAGTTCTCTATTTCGGAGCACTTTATTTTTGATTGACACTGAGGGCTACGTTTACAAGGCAAAGCCAATCTTGCTCTCTCCAGGAATTCACACAGGCAGCATAGTACCCTCTGCTATATTACAATGCGCCTGTGAATCACAATCAAGTGCACAGGTCTATCCATGATGCATCATCTTAACTTGCAAAATTTCAGCAAAGAGACTGTGTCTTCATAAACTACTGCCTTCCATCATCTCAAAGTATGATGATTCCATTTATTTATATCAGTTGCACAAATCTAGGCTGTGCCATCTTGCTAATTAGTTTCACAAACCTGCTTTTTGAACTATTCAGTCACAGTTGAGCATGAGCACAACTACTGCACAGGTTTTCTCATACTGAAAATAAACCATAGAGAAGAAAAGTTTATTGTTGAGAAAGATGTCGATAAAACATTAGATGAAACAAATTTGCCTTTCAAGAGACAGAACTGACTGTCCTACACTCTTTTTTCTTCAAATAATTTTGACAGTTGACTGAATGTATCTGTATACCAGATAAAGACTTCAGATCTGCATAATGAAAATGCACATCAAAAGAAAGATTTCTTTATAAATGTGAGAACGTTCGAATCTCCAAATCAACTAAGGCACAGACCTATAAAATTTCTGAATCAATCTTGACAAGAAAATGGCTCAAGTATTATTTGGCATGAGAATTTCTTATCTTTGGAAAATTGAGAATCGCACCCATCTGATGAGATCAGAAGAACAATGTTCAGTATCTAGGTAAGTGCCTGAGAAGAAAAAAGAGCCTATACCTTCATATTTGGGTGATTAGCTTCTTTGGAAACGATACTGAAAATGTAATCTTTTACTTTTTGTAGGTTTAATTGCATTAAGATTTTTGCCCACTGTAGAATGGAACCTACAATGGAAACCTACAATGGAAAACACATGCATAAAAGAAAATATTCTAGATTTTGGGTGTTTGTTGTGGTGTTTTGTTTTTTTTTTTCATATAGAAAAGACTTTACCAGTAGCTCTAAGCAGCAAAAGAGATTGCCACTAGACATCCTGAAAACGTCATACAACCCATATCCTAAGAGAACAGCACCTAAATTATCAGACTTTCTCTCAGATTAAATGTTAAGCACAAAATTACTGTTTCAATAGTCCTTGGTAAGAGAAGTTGGTGATTTAATGAAGAGGTAACAGTTAATGAAATTAGAAAGGAGGAATTAATATACAGCTGCTTATTTCCAACACTTCTTTCCCCTGTTAAAGAAAAGCACATCTATACATTTTACAGTTCATGAAGATAAATGATTCAGAAAATATATTATGGTAAAAATTAGACTGTGGAGGGACTAATATTTATGGAAAATCTGTAAACATTTTCATAGCTAAAAATGAAAAGAAAAGCACTGTGAATTACCACAGCAATGAGATTCTCAGCTTACTTCGTGGGATGTTTCTGGGTATGCAAGCTAACTGTTTGAAAAATTATACATTAAGACGAGTTCATAGTTGTTTACATAATTTTACTTGAGGAAACTTTACCTATCGCATGGGAGAAGCAGAGAAGTAACTCTAAACAAGTTGACAGTGCTATACTGATGTAAGTCGAAGAAACAAATGCATTTTCATTTCAGTCATTTAGAACTTATGCAGACAAAATACTTATGTATTGATTACAATATCAATGTAGAACAAGTTATTCTTGATGAGAAATAACATGCAACTTAAACATTTTCATTCTAATTCCCAACCTCACACATTACACTGAGTCAGCTGATCTCAGATATTGGCATATTTAACTGCTTGTATAATCAAAATAAAAGAGTACAAAAGAGCTTCATATAATCTAATTCTCATGAAACTGAAGGTGACAACTGTAATGACATGACTTCCACTTTACTTCCATGCATCTTGTAATGAGATGGATCATAATATCCAGAACTGGATTTAAGTATTCCATAATCACCCAAAAGCACATTCAATCTTTGTTTTCACAGAGCTGCTAGCACGCATGAGAAAAGACACATAGAATATTCTGGGATAAGGCTATAAAATATTATTTTGTATTTCCCAGAGGAAATTCAGTGTTTTCTACCACTGCGTAACTTGGTTTTCAAATTACACAACTCATCCTGATATTGCATTTCAGTATTAAAGGTAAATATCCCCACTCCAATAGCCTATATCCTACCTTCGTCCCCTGACAGAGATCTGGAATTATCTGGAATTCATCCATTCTGCTAGGAAGGCTGATACATGTCATAACTATTCTGATATCAAATCTCAGAGTCAGTCTTTTATTGTCTGTCAAAGGGGACATTCCAACCAATTTGCAGCAATGACAAAGTGCTTTCATGCTTTTGAGATCAAAGAGTAGTGTCCTCTTTTCTCTCAGGGTGTTCCACTGTCTCTTCTCCCAGGGGACCTGATCTATGCCTAAGCTTCCCACCTCTATATCCGTCCAAAGTCAAACCACTACCAGTACGCCAACTGGAAGTACAGTTCACATCTGTCCCACCTATCTTCTCACTAGGAAGCCACGTTATACTTTTTCATCCCTAAAAGTTTTGTGTGCCCTTATAACAATCAATTCAGTCTTCAGAAAGCAAGAAGGCAGGAAGAGAAGAACAACTGGATTCTGGGAAGTTCTCTTATTCCTCACACCTTCAACAGAAAAAAGAAAGGAAATATTTTCAATGGGCCAAGAGTGCTGCTGGGCTGGAAGAAATCCACAGCCATTCATGTCATTGAGACAGCAAGTTTGGCAAGCTTGAGAGGAAGCTTTACATAATGTGAGGCTTAGCAGCAACTGGTGCTGTTCAGGGGACGCTGTGCAGCCCTGAACACAGGGCACGAGTTTGGAGTAGCTTGGAGGGCAGGCAGGCAACTAACAGAAGTTACACCTGCCCCATGTGTCTCACTTTTGTATTTTCTGTAAAAGCAGAAATGCCTGACAGTATCTATCTAAAAACAGGACCCTATGGTTCTTCCACGGCTTCAATATACAAACATAAAAGATTGCTCTGTTGTCATTACTTTGAATAAGCAAGTAAACTGACAGAAGAACATTTCAGAACAAGGATTCTTAACTTGAAAATGTCATGAATCTTGTGAGTCATCATCTAGAGTGTTGCATTCAGCTCTGCAGTCTTCAACATAAGTAGGACATGGAGTTGCTGGAGCAGGTCCAGAGGAGAACCACAGGGATGATAAGAGGGCTGTAGCACCTCGCCTGTCAAGAAAGGCTGAGGGAACTGGGCTTGTTCAGCCAGGAAAAGAGAAGGCTCCAGGGAGACCTTGTAGCATCCTTCCAGTACTTAAGGGGGGCCTACAGGAAAGATGAGGAGGGACTCTTTGTCAGGGAGTTTAGTGTTAGGAAAAGGGCTAATGGTTTTAAAATAAAAGAGGGTAGATTAAAATCAGATTTTAGGAAGAAATTCTTTACTATAGGAGCAGTGAGATGCTGGAACAGGTTGTCCAGAGAAGCTGTGGATGCCCCACCCCTGGAAGTGCTCAAGGTCCGGCTGGATGGGGCTTTGAGCAACCCAGTCTAGTGGGAGGTTAGAACTAGGTATCTTTAAGGTCCCTTCTAACCTAAGTCATTCTGTGTAATAATACATAGTCAAGAAATCAAATATGGATGGTTTCTGTAAATGACAATGTCAGCTTTATCTGTACCATGTTCCTGAGTACTATGGCAAAATACCCTGATTGGATCTGGACAACAGGGACAAGGCAGATCTTCCCAAAAGAACTGAGAGAGCAACAGATCCATCACTGGTGAGGGATTTTCATATCTCTGGAGCAGCATGAGGAGGAGATTGGATCTGGTGAAGTGTGGAACTGTGACAGTTTTTCCTCAGCTGAGCATCAGCTGAAGACAGCTCAAGAATCACTACTAAACAATCCATCTACCATCAGCAGCACAACTAACATAGCAGGAGCTCTTGAGATCTCTATGAACATCCTCCTTGGTGAAAACAGGATATGCCTTTAATGATGCTGGCAAAACGCAACAAAGCCATCTCATTCACATTTACCCAAGCTAAATGAGAGAATTACTAAACATTTAGGAGAAAGTCAGATAGAGAAATTTGGCACTGAAACACCTAAGGAAAAAATTATGATAAAGTAGAACTTGGTCACATATGTTTCAAGATAAAATCTGACATCTACTTTATTTTTTAAAGATGTATGTACCGTAGGAAGCATATTCATTTTTCAAGGTCTTGCTATGAATAAAAAACATATATGCCATAATATGGCACCAAAAACATTTCATCTATAAGAAGGCTATAAAAACATAATTATCTGGAAATCACTAGTGTTCTTCTTTCAACTGTTAGACAGCTTGAGGTAGAGCTTATTGTAAGCCTGGAGACTTTGACATGAAATCTGTATTCCAATGCTAGGGCAAAACCAAAAGAAGCACTTGTAGAAACTGCTTTTTAATATGATATTGTGTTAACTGATTACATAAACCCTTCAAGTCAAGAAATAGTTTACTCCCCCACACCATGATTAAACCATCTAGTGGAAATTATATTTATTTTGCTTATAAGTACATTTCTCCTTTTCCCTTCATTCTATGTGTGTGTCTTTATGTATGTTGTTACAGTAAGACATTTAATCAAGCTCTTTTGAAGTGGTAGAGTGGAAACAGCTGTTTCTGACAATGTGCCGATGATATGTGGCTTAAAGCTGTCATGAGCTCCAGACTGCAAGCAGCACTAATATGTGGTTGGGATGGCAGTGACTTGTAGGTCATGGCAACTCCTTGAGGAATGTGTCTAAGCCAATCAGCTCAAGGTGGTGGCTCAAAGTCTTAAGGCTCTGGTGAGCCCTCTTTCATTTAATACTCTCGAGGTCACACTTCAAAGTGCCCTTTTTTCTAAAGAGCCATTGGCCATATGCAGGGGTTCTAGAGCAGTGTTTTAAAGATTGGTTGCTTCAAGTTCAGACTTAAAAAATTAGAAATGCAGTTCCATTACACAAATGATGTCTTAAAAGTTCAATAAAACCCGAAGCTTAAGTCAATATCTCACATTCTTGTAAAGAATGGTAGTTTAAGAACAGTTTCTGGATGACTGATTTTTCCACAACAAAGTGAGCTTAAAGCTCACATTTCAGAGTGCCTAACAACTTGTTAAACAAGTTCCTGATAATGTGAACATTACAAGATGTAGGGCATCTAAAAAATATCTCTGAATACAGACTTTCCTCAGCAATACTCCCACTCAGAATAATTACTGCAGAAATGTCTGACTGCCTAAGAAGTGTGCACTTTCATTTCTTCATGCAATTGTATTTTTTAAAATTAGATTAATGTGATTAACATCCTTTTAAGCCAACATTGCTAGAACGAACACATATGTGCTTCTCACTAAGAAGACTTTAAAATGATTTTGTTTTGACTGTGGTAAACATGTACAGTGAGTATGCATTTTTCAGAAAATATTCAAAAAGACCCAGGGACTACGGAAAATAATCTCTCTAGGTTACCTATAGAGTTGAAGGAAGAAAAGAGTCCTGTAAGAAATGATTCATAACAAATAAAAGTAGACTTCTCTGAACTGCTTCCTGGATTCCTCTCTGCTCTTTTGCTCTCCAGGGGAAAGTCAACTCTGTGAACTCTACTTGGAAATAAATAAACAATCTTGAAAATGCTTCCCTCTTCAGTGGAGTTTACGAAAAAGAATTCCCATCTCCACATAAGTACTATATTCTACAGAAAGCACTGCACTTCTGAAATTTGACTGGAAATTACTTTCATAGAGGATAAATACAGCCAATCATAATTTTTTTTCGAGAGAATGGTTAGATCTAAACACAGAATAATTGTAGCCAGATTTGCTTTTTCTTTTTAGCCAAGCTGCATTTCAGCTGCTGCTGCAGTTATACCAAAGTGTTATAATTCTTTTACACTCTGCAGAATAAAAAGTGCAAAAAGCAAAAGACATTCAAGAAGTCAATACACACACATACACACACACAGGTTGCTCTGACATTCATGCCTCATAATTATTTCTATGGAAACTACAACAGATACAAAGAGCACAATAACACTATTTGATAAAGCAAATTCTCAGCTACAAAACACTCTTTTTCAACACAGTCACCACCATTAGATATGCATTTTCACAAGCAATGAACAAGAGTCTGCATGCTGTGCTTGTAAAAGTCTGCACCTGCGGAAGTGACTGTCACTGTCACCACTGCTGAAACACACCACCCACCGCCTCACTGTGCTCACACCGACTGTTTGATCTCCATAAATGTTTAGCAAGTATCAATGAATGTCAATGGGTGCAATTTTTTCCACATGGAGGAATTCAGTGCAACACCTTTGCTTCATCTGCACTTCCATGTCAGACACCATTTGGTAAGAATGCTCTTCTGCTGCCATCTGTCCCACGGCAACAAAATGGAACGAGATATTGGTGGGGTGATTCAATCTCTACTGCCATACCACCAACATCCGCCTCTGACATCATGGGCCAACATGATAAAATAGAAGGCATTGTTTTCAGAGCATTCCCTGTATATTAACTCACCTGCGTTGTATTCAATTGTCCCTTTACTGGGTATAACCTTTTTTCAAATACTTTACTCTTCATAATAAAGCTTTTCAATATTTTTAAGTCCTATCAGAATTAATTCAATGATGAATGAATCACCACCAACACTACGAAAATATTATCTATTTTTGCTTTGTTAAAAACAATGGCTTACATGTTTCAGAGAAGTTTCATTTCTCCTGTAACTCTTGTTTTTTTAGGATGTTTTTAGCCTCCTTTGTCACAACTGCTGAAAAAATGGATTGATTGAGTGAAAAAGTGGTTCAGACATACAGGCACATTGGTTGCTCACTGTTGCACCCCAATCTTGAGACAATGAAATAGAGGAAGGTTTGCTTAGGAGACAAATGCAAGAACAGAGACTCTGCTGTCTGGGGAAAAAAAAAAAAAAAGCAATGAAATATCCAACTAAGGAGTTCTGAAAGTCCTAAGTCAGGAAATTATTTGTACCCTTTGCAGTGGATGACTTTTTTTTAGATTTGGGTTGTTTCAGATAGCCCAGCCATTTCTAAAAATCTGAAGTCTCAACTCAATGTTACTCAGCCTCTGAAATTTGTTTCTCTTTTATGTTAAAATAAGGACCAGATTGGGGTCAGTAACACATGGTACCCTCTGCACTGTGCCATGCTGCAGCTTCATTTCCTGTATGTGTGCTGCTTAGTCCCACAAGCTATTGTGGGTACTTTGAAGCTGAAGCGTCTGGCACACGCTAGGCCCTCATGGTGACAATTTACAGGAATACAGTCCCAGAGAAAGATGACTATTTAAATTGGAAATAGGCATAGTAAAGCTCAGCAGAGCAGCTTTTGAATCTGAAGGGCTTATACAATGGAGAACAGGTGAGGAAGTATTGTGTATGAAGTATTTCCTCATGCCAAAATCAAGAGGAACGGCTGAACTGAAGAAAGGCGTGCAAAAGGAAAGTTAGAATGCTGACACTGAACTTGCTTCATGAAGGCTCAGACGAGAATGTGAATTCCCTTACAATCAGTAAAAGACTGAAGAGTTTGTAGCACCTCTTACTGCTACTAAGAATGGTATTTTATAGTAGAGATATTAGTGATATTAGATATTATGCAATAAGTGATATCTGCAAATAAATGGATACAAGAAAGTGTAAATCTGAGTATTCTTTCAGTCTGCACTAGCTGTTTAGCTCTCAGGAGCTAGGCATTGGTCTAATTGTAAAGAATAAATTATAATTGAGGTGTCTTGGTACAGTGAATAATAAAGGAGTTGGTAACAGAGAAATGGATTTTCAACTTAGGATCTGGTGGAGTGTTAGTTTTGGGTTTTAGGCCTGAAAATTCTTTAGTTTTAAGACTGCGTTATTTTTTTGCTTTTTTTTGACTGAAATTTGACGGAATGTATTTTCAAATTAAGTACTATAAATTTCTATGACAGGAATGTGTTCTACATTTCATTTATTATGTAGACAAAGAAAGCATGAGGTTTTAAAAATAAATTCTGGCTCCTTTATATCCGCGAGTAGTGTTTTTTCTCCAAGTCTGAAGGTAATCGAAAAGAAATATAACATTGAGTCAGAAATGGTGAAAAGAAAATATTTTTTTCCTTTAGTTCCTCATGCAATAAAAATGGTAATGAGCTTTCCTTTTTGTTATTTAAAAAAGGGCTTTCACATACTCCTATATATTTCCACTTCAACGAATAAGCATTTCTTTGCCTTTGTGCAACAACCTTAGAGGTAACTACTTCTGAGGTAAAATCATCTTTAAGTTTGTTGAACAAACAATGCTTGCCAGAAGTTCATGAAAAAGTCATAAATGTATTATTTAAAATGCCTTGAATAGTGGGTCACAAAACAGCCTTTTATTTTCTTTTTACTAGTGAAAATACATGAAATTAGGAGAGCTTTCCAAACTTAACACATTTAAAAGGAGATAAATAAATCTAAATCTATAAATTTTTTTCAAATATGTTAGCCAAGTATGACTTGTTGCTAGAACACCGCACTAAGATAACATGAAAGCGTGGTATTGCTCTAACAAATGAACGGCTTTATCAGACTTCCTTATAATTAAGCACTAAAAAAACATATGATACAGGCCAAGAGTTCAAACACTCCAGCAAGAAGTTTCTCCTCAGCACAAACAGCTCAGCACTACAGCACATTCATCAGTTTAAATAATGGATATCATTACAAAGACACTTACATTAGGTCTTAATCCTGCTGCCATTTCATAATACTTCTCAGCTTCTTCATTAAGACTGGCTTGTCTATCAGAACAGAAAAAATAATACAATTACATCTCATTTTCCACATACAAAAGCACACCTGAACAATACTGCAGCTATTTCCCACTATTTAAGGATATTGCCCTAACAAATGCACAAAATATGATAATCTTTTATTTCAGAATATCCATTACAAATCCTCTTTGTGTACCTTATTTTCTCCTTAGCTCTGAAAAGGTATTAGTACACACCGGAGAGAACTGCAGAAGGCCAAATACACATCTGAGGCAAAAGCACACATGTACCAGTCTTCACTGGAGGAAAATCTGGTTCATTTTTTTGTAATAGGCCATACTGTAACAGTAAATTATTAAGTTATAAGTTATTAAGCAGTTTATTTCTTTGTGTGCTGTTATTCAAGGAAAAAGAAAAAAGAAAAAAAAAAAAACAGAGAATACAATGACTTCTCAAAAATAGGTTTCCATGATGCAGGGAAATCATTTGTATAAGAGTACTCATTTTGGCAACTACTCACACCAGACCAAGAGGGGATTTTTAATTTAGACCTCAAAACCCACAGGAATAAGGTGAGTCTCATGATTCGTGAAGCACGGTCAGTTGACCTCTTTTCTTCTTCCTTTTATATAGATGGCACCTATATTCTCATAGTAGTTTAATTTTTATATCTTCATTCCCTGACTTTTCAGTTTAATGCACTCAAATGAAAATACAGTACATTGCCAAAGAAACCCATTTTTTGTCTCAACAGGCCCTTTTTATCCCTTATCTCAAACTCTTTTCTTCTTTTGTCTCTAGCTTCTTAATTTCCCTTCAAATATATTCATTGTGGTCACTGGTCCAATGAATATCACTTGATCACATCCGTCTTAAGAAAGATGACAAATATGCAGGAATAACCAGACAGACAGGCTACATATCTTCTGCTATTGTTTTATCATAATATGAAGCCATGAGGAAAAAAAAAATATATTATTTTTCTACAAGTTACTTATCTTCATATAAGGCTTACAGTAGGAGTTCTTCAGGGTATTTGTCTCTGTTATGTGATCACAGATGCATTTCTGTGATACAAGTGAAAAACCAGAAAACAAGGATAGCCATCTAGGGTGGATTTTTCTTTTTCTTTTTTTTTTTTTTCCTTTTTCTTCATCTTCCAAGACCAGTTCAAAGAGTATCAGTCAACTGAGCACTGATACTTGGAGATTTTACCTTGTTTCTTACATGAGGTTTTACACAGTTTGTTATTCAGTGATCATATTGTGTTCTGATTCTATGTTTCTGTTCAATCAAATTTTAAACAGTCACACTATGAACAATAGGCAATTAATTCCAATCAACGCATTTTGACAGACAGTCATTGGTCTTGAGAGGAGAAAGGGAGGATGGATAAACCCTTTGAAGTTTCTCACATAATTCATGTGCAAGCTGAATCCACTTCCTGACAAACAATTTGCTGAGTAGAACCTGGTTGATACCTGTGAACTGTTTTAAATTACACATCCCCAACACAGTGGTTGTGGTTAGAAACAGTTCAATGTCTAAAAATATTCATTTAACATACTTCTGAATCACTCCTGCTGGGCACTGGTAGCACTTGAAACTACTGAAAAACCCCCTCATACTTTCAGATGTCAGGACTTACTACAAGGCACATTGAAATTTATCTCACAGCTTTTTTTTCCTGTTTGCACAGAACTGTCAGGAAACAAAGCATTTCTGAATGTGGTGAAAATCTGTGCAATGAAAAAGGCGCCCTACCCAGGGGCAGACACAGTAAACTTCAACTCAAAAAAGTGTTGCTGGAACGTAAATGTGGAACAAGTTAAAACCCTGTCCCCTTTTAGCCCAGTGGAAATACACGACTTGCTTTCCTCCCACATACACATCTTGAAAAATGGATCATTAATTTCCAAGTTGAAATTGATTTGAATTTATAATTCTCTATTAAAAATGGTTTATATAAATGAACGTATGCCACACTAATGCGATCAGGAAAATGCCAGTTCCATTACCAGGAACAACAGCTCCTTTAGTTGAGATGCAGCAGAATTTTGGTTCATATTTTCACTGGAAATCTACACTAGAAATTCATTATGTTAAGCCTTGGAATGGCTATCCTCTGAGAGAAATAAAAGGCACAGCGGTAGGAAACTGCAGTAACTCTGTCACTGAGCAGTAAAGGGCCCTGGATCAGTGTTGAACAGTGGAAGGACACTACTACAGGAAACATAACTTACATTAGAGTAAAACCTTAGATAAAAGGTTGATAATAGAACAGAAAGCAAGGAAAGGAAGCAAAAAGAAGTTGGGAAGACAGAGTCCTTTTCACACTTATGACTTTATCTCAAACTTTTTCATGAGGACTGATCTTGAAAACATATCTGATTTCCCCAATTAACACCTAGCATTAAACTTATTCTAAGGGACAAAAATGTCTCCTCTTTTTATTCTCTCATCTCTCTTAACCTGAGCCTCCAAACGTAGCAGTTCTCATGTAGTGTTCCAGGTGACTGCCTGTGACACCTCATGAACATGCCTGACAACAAACTGCTTTTAGGTTCTCCTGATACCTGGTTATATTCAACATATTCATTTCAAATGTTTATGTTGACCACTGGAAAAAATGTGCTTTAAGAGAAAAGCTGTACCAATGTTGACTGGCTTAGATACATAAATATGTGAATGGAAAGGGCTATTTTTAACCAGCCAATTGCTTGGCATAAAGCTTCAGACTGTTAATGTTTTTAAGTGAAATCATGACTGTTAGTCCAGCTATGAAAAAGATATTTTCTGCAAAGAGGTTGCTACTTTGTAATACAGATTTTTGATACTTAACATTCTTAATGAACTTTTTGTGTCACAAAAAAATTATGACATTCTATACACATAACCCTTTGTCTGTAATTTTACAACAGTTACAAAATTTTAGAAAGATTATATACTTAAACATATATATATATTTAAACACACTGATACCATTAAATAGTGAATAAAATCTATGTAGGCAATAACATAGGGTGAACTGGTACCTGAGATTGTGCCAGAAATGACACCCTATGTTCAGTCAGCATGCTCTGGAGAGCCAAAATACTCTCATAGAAATTCAGTGCAAAATAAAGATCAAGTCATGTAGCACTGCTGTAATTTAGACTTCTGTTCTTAAATAGCCAATAAACGTGCAATAACTTCACGTAATGTGAAGGTTGCCCAGAGCAAGCTATTCTATTGTCTTATGGAAGTATGAAAAAAACAATTATTCCTACAAAAAGTGCTTTTAAGCAAAGCTCTTCTTCCTGTGTCTGTTTTCATTTGGAGACAATGTGAAGCTCTTTTCCTGTTTTTACTTAGTATGGTGCTGTCATGACACTGCCATTCCTCATTCTAAAGGCAACCATCCTTAGTTCACAGGAAAGGATCTCACAGTAGCTCACCTCAGTATACAACTCAGACTGTTAATACATGACTCTGTCACTGAAGCTCCAGCCACCATAAGGCATTTCCAATACAGGCTTCACTACATTTCATTAAAATGCATCTAAATTTGCTGAAAGGCTTCAAACTGAGGCTATAAGCATAGCAAATGCTACAAAAGCAAAATACATGACCAGCTACTGTTTTTAGAATCACCTCCACAACAGCTACATGACCCTTGAATAAAGCTATTTGAAGAACAAATTTCATGAGAAAACAAATTTTACAGGCAAGTACTATGCAAATTAGAAGTTATCAGACCATTGAAAATAAATTAATTGCATTCATCCCACATCTCATTCCTCTTACAGATGACTTGATTCATCTGGCATTGCATTATCATGATCCTACAAAAATCACCTATGCAAAAAATGAATAACTATGTTTGTATAATTAGGAAAAGAGAAATTCCTTAATAATGCAAACTTGACTTCAGCTTCAGATTTAATCACAAAGATAGGAGACAAACAGTGTTGGAATACCTGACAGAAACAGCTGGAATCTTTCTTGTGACTTCAAAACTGAGAGCAGGCTATGTATAAAAATAGCTATTGCATTTGGACACAGTTAATTGCTCTCTTGCAAATTTGAGGGGAAAAAAAAAACATTAATACTGGGTAGAATATTTGGTCAAAAAGAAAAATTTGTATTTACAAAAAAAGTCTGAGTTGCTGTTATTATCTTCCCAGACATTTTGGACACTTTGCATCACCCACATCAATATCGATTTCTGCCTCTTAATCCACAACACATCTTTTAAAATGTATCACTTCTCCTCTCTTATGAGAGTTCACTTCCACACTTTGTGAACTTCTATAATATATTTTCTACCTCACAGATGTGCAGTGCATTCAGAATTCCTACTCACCAAACATTTTTTATAGCTCTCTGTGGTACCTCAGTAGCAGTCAGATGCCTACATTACTTAATAATTTCAGCTTTTCATTTATGACTCTCTTTAGCATCCACCTGTACCATAGTTTCTATTTTTCTCATTCCATGCCATTTCTTTTCTTATTTGTATCTTGGTACTGCTTTCCACCTGGAATCATCTCAGTTCTCCTTCATTCTAAATATTCTGAAAATCAGGTTCTTCCAAAGTTCCACAGACTCATAATGGATTTGTAGTTGCTCTGTCCTAATGTAGTCACTTTGTCCCAATAGACAAAGAGAGAGATTATCTCTTTGTCTAATTGCTATTATGGAAGCAATATATCAAATAAATTGCTAAGCATAGCAGTAAAACAAGACCTTTCAGCAAAATGAGTCAAATTGCACCTCATGCAGTTTTAAGGAAATACTTGGCAGCACTCAGCTTGACTTTGCCACTCTGTCTCTTGCTATATCACCCAGCCCAGCTGAGATTCTAAGAGCACAGGGCATTACAAAGACTTTATAGCCTCCCATAAAGAAAGCTGTGTATTTAAATGGAAAACTAGACCAACTAGGTATCCCAAAAGGGCACAGATGAATTCTAGCTAAGCTAAACCATCGGGCCTTTTTTAATTATTATTATTTTTTAAGTGTTTTGTTTAGTAGTTGTTTTTTTGTTGTTGTCATTTTAAGGTTTTGATTTCTGCCTAAATATTTAAAATAGAGAATGTCGTTCAGAGTCCCTGAGCAAAATGCTGGTCAAATCCCCCTAGAAGTATACAGTCTCAGCCAGATCAAGTATGGTAACAACAGCTGATGCGCAGTACAGCAGCATAGCTCTTCCTCTGGGAATGAAACAATACTCATATCCCAATGTAAAGATGTGCCTTTAAGACCTGAAGTGTTTCAGTCAGCGGTCGCAGGGAAAGTGAGACATGTATTAAACATATTCCTACATAGTACTGACCTCTGCCAACACATTTTAAAACATACACACAAAAAAATCACACCATTTTACATCATTAAACCATCTGCCACAATGCACTCACCAAAATCAGTGGGAGTCAGGCTCTCTGTATCCTTGTGGATTCAGCTTTCATTCCTAACTTACTATGCTTCTCTCTATGAATTGACTTCATTAACCTAGGTGTTTTGAATTTCTGATATTTTTCAGAAAATAATCATGAGGAAGGGAAAATAGCTCATACTCCTGTTGCAGGTCAAACTGCTGTTTACCAGTGAACCATTTGTCTTGGCTTCTTTCTAAACTACAAGCGATAAGAGCTATTTCTCAAAGGGCCTTTTGGGGCTTATTTCAAAATCCCGGTATAGAAATCTTCATTCTTAAATACAGGTCACCTGGCTGAAGATGAGTCTACCCCTTTTTAATATCATTTTCATTTCATATCCTAAATGCTAAAAGTACAAACAGCCAAGTGACGGATCTTCATTAGAGAAATAATCTCAATAACTGTTTTGAGCTAATGAAGTATATTTTTTATTCTCTTTTTCATACATTTTCTAACCACAGATACAATCTAAATGAAATTAAGTATCTTCATACCTGTCAAGCAGACAATAGATAATACTTTGTTATCTGAGAAAGAAGCACAGAGAATACCTATTACAGTAATGCGAGATTAATGATAATGTTCAGGCAGAAGCTTAATGTTACTGAATGTCCAGGTCTGTCAGCTTTAAAAGGAAAACAAAGTTTCTTTTTAAAGGAAAGGAAAAAGGTCTAACATTTTATTAATTTCAGATGGGAGAACAGAATTAAAAATAAGACTACATTTAAAATCACAGATTCTGGCAATATTAATTGTTCATCTGTACCTCAAAGTCAGCATCAGCCTAAGAATATTTAGATTTCTAATCATTGTAGTGTTCCCTACTGACATTAACAAAAAACGTGATATTTTTAGTATTCTCTAGTTACACTCAGATCAGAAATAGTCTATTATTTGCAGTTGCTATGCATTCTAAAACTTTAAAGATCAGATAAAAGGAAAGCCCACAAAATGTTCTTCACAAAAGGAACAATTGTTCTTATATGCAAGCAAAAAGATTTACCTGCTTGCAAGCAACATACATTTTAAAGGTGATAAATTATGAGTTAGCACACAGAAAATTAGAAATAGAACTAAATCCTGCAACAGCTTCATTCAAATTCTTTTTAACATCAATCTTTAATTATTCAAGAGTTGCTGGGCTTTAAAAAAAAGGAAAACCCTGTCTAAGAAAAGGCTGTAAAAACTTTTTCCTCCAAAGCAAGAGAGGAAAATAAAGTAAGACAGATGTAAACACACTAACCTGAGCATATGGGCTGCATTGAAAACAACATCAAATTCTGTATTATCAAGTTCAGCTGCTTTCTTTGCCATCTCAGCGGCTTCTATCAGACGGGATTCTTCTAGGAGGAACTGACCTGCAGTGGAGCACATGAACTTGAAGTTACAAAAGCCAAATGACATATAATACTTCAGGCAATACAGTTATGAAAAAGAATTTAAAAAAAAATGGGATGTCACACACTCAGTTTTTGGTCATTTGCTGATTTGTTCTGCATTACAATACATTTAAAATATAGCAAATGCAGAAAAACAAACACAGAAGATATGACTAACAATAACTAACTGCATTGTTTATATAAGATATTTATGATTAGTAAGAATGATACAGTAAAACTTGGCCATCAAGAAACAATATCCTCAATCTCTGAGAGGCCTATATTCAAGACCCTGCCCCTCTGTTAACACACTGATCTTCACTTCCTTAGAGGAAAATGAAATGCAATGCAATGAAATGAAATGAAATGAAATGGCCTCTACAAACAAAATATGTTCCCATTTGTAAGCATATGTAAAAAATCATATAAAATTTATTTTACTTACATATGTAAGCAAACATTTATTCAGCTATAGAATTATAAACAATACTATAAATGACTGTATAATTTGATGAACTGATATTTTATCACTTGTTTCAATAACTCTAAGAAAATCGCAACAGGCAGGTTTTTACATGTCTCCTACATAACCCTTATTTCTCATGTAAAAAAACTGGAAGGTACTAAAATCACTTGAATGAATTTTACAAATGGCAGTATCATAATCATTAGATCAAGCTAAAACCAAAAAGAATGAATAATTTAGTATTAACCAAATTTTAACCAAAGTATGGTAGTTTTAAAAGAAAAACACATGACAACTAGTGAAACTTCATAAAAATGAGTTTTCCTTTGAAGAAGAAGAAAATACTTCAGAATGTACTTCAACCACCTCAGTTCTGCTCCTTTTAATGATTTTTTCACACTTAATTTGTAAAACATATTATTTTTGGAAGAAGGACTTTTCCAAGGGTTTCTCAGCTGTCTTGATTTTGTGTCTAAACAACCTTGTTTTTGGAAAAGCTATCTTAAAGTATGGTGATTATACATTCCAGCATCCCATCCTTCCTTTTTTTTATCTTACTTTTGTAAAGTAAGATCACTCAACCAAAAGTTCAGCAGGCCATCACTTGTCACAAGCCTCTTCAGGGACCACAGTCCATGAACAAATGCTTTCCTCTCATGGTAAGGGATTTCGTTTCTTTCTTGCCTCCTTTCCTCACACGTTCCCTGTTTTTCATACACTTGCTATATGCATGTATAGAAAATCTACATAACCAGAGCCAGCAAGGTCTGTAGAGGGCACAGAGAATCCAGAAATGCTTGGGTACAATTAACACATTTGCAGAAGGAATTATTTCAATACCAAAAGTGATTAAAGACAGCTTTCATAGCTTTTTCTCCATGAATACATTTCTACTTGGCAAGAGATTTTTTGCTCAGACAGTTACCTGTCTTCGTTATTCAGATCTACAAAAAGTCTTGGGAAAACATTCAAATAAAAGCCTTACTGCATTTGTATCACAAGCCTTGCTTGCTTTAGCTACATCCACACTCAAATATGCGCCATCCTTTCATGCATTATGAAGCTTTGTGTTGTTTCCAGAAACAAATGATTTCTAAAAATGCTTTCTTACACAGAACAACGGAGAGACAGAGAGGTGGGGGGGGGAGGTGGCGGGGTTGGAAAGAGAATGCACGAAAACAGTTTGGATCATAAAAATGTAAATTGTCTTCAGCATTAGAAACCATCACTTGAGCCGTTTATGGGAGTCTGTAATGAAGGAGAAAATGCTGACGTTTTCTCTCTTCCCTTGTGACAAGAAGGGAAAAAATGTTGACAAATGCTACAAGCTTTTTCCCATTTTCTTTTCTTTTTTGGTACCACATTAGGGCTTGCTTTATATATAGTAAGACAAACTCTGATACAAATTGGAAAATTCTCAGGCAAGTAAATCTACCAATTACAATAGGCAGTTCTTATCTCTTAATTTAGGCTGACTTTCTATTTTCTTTAAAGAGAAATCTTTGAAACAAGCTTGAACAACTGATATTCCAATTCTCTTTCAACAAATGAATGGAAAGAGTAACACTTTAGGTCTAGAGTAAATCTTTAGGTCCATGCCAAAGCAAACCAGCTTTAAACTTAACATTTTGGGTTTTTTTAAGGAAAATACTGGATTAGGAGAACAAGATTATAGTAAGTGGATTTATACAGCCAGCAAGAAGAGAACA
This sequence comes from Penelope pileata, assembly GCA_013396635.1. Lineage (NCBI taxonomy): Eukaryota > Metazoa > Chordata > Aves > Galliformes > Cracidae > Penelope > Penelope pileata. Next base: position 92,487 of record WBMW01003006.1, on the reverse strand, counting down.
TAACCTTTTAGACTTCAAGATGTAGTAAGCCTTGAAGATCATTCTCAAAAAAAAAATTACATAGGAAGAATATTTTACAGCTTAAAACCTATAAATAATGTTAACCAGTCATTAGGGTAATTAATTCCATAAGGGTGGAAAAAATATCCCCATTGTCTTCAACAAAAATTACTCAAGGATTTTCAGAGACAGATCTTTACAGCCACACTTCTAAGTGTTGGTATGAAACATCTCAACACTGAGATGTTACAAAAGAGATGTTATCTCACATATAACTACTCTAAATGTAATAGAACATAACTGATACATTCAACTTAATGTGATATAATCAATGAATTTATTGACTCGAGATTTACTTTATTAAAACAGTAAAATTATTTCACTTCATCCACATAATTTCTAAATTACATTTTTGGAAACCATTTCAAACCAGTCTAATGGTTTACTGGTAGTCTTAAGCAAAACACACTAGGTTAATTTTTAGCTCTTTAAGAGGTCTATAAGATCAACATACCAGTGAAAATATTATGAAATTCCTACATGTTTTAGGATTTCTACAAGAAGACTAATTTAGAAAAGGACATTATTCACATTTAGCAAGTGCATTGCTAGCTAAAAGCTTATTTTTCTTAATTACCTTTTCCAGGACTTTGGATGCATACATTCCATCATGGACACATGAAAAATGTCAGCAACCACTCTAAACAAATGTTTTAAATTGTTGAAAATGAAATTCATTCTGTTTACTATTAAGCCTCTTAAGAGTGTCTCTGTAATAGGATTACTATTATATAGCATATTAAAGGATTATCTTTACTACAGGTTTACCAAAGTTAAGTAAAACAAATTGCAATTTATCCACGACACCAGCTAAGTACAAGTAAAACTTTCGGTCCTCCAGAAAGCTCTGGGACTGCACATTCTCATAAACAAGTCACTCTCCTGTACTGGAGGATTAATAACACTGCCAATAACCCATGTTAGGTGGTAGGTAGCAGATGATACGTAGCATCCTGCTGAAACCAACTATAGCATCATTTACACCCAAACTCTTACAGAATTCTGACTGCAAACAAGAAGAGAACACCCTGAAACAGCCCATATCATTTCCTGAGTAGAGGTGACTTAATCAGAGCCTGCTGATTAAACACTTTCTTAACTGAATGGGTTACAAATATAACTGACTGCCACTTTTTCAATCTAGCAGAAAAGTCAATAACTGAGTGTACAGCAGATGTGTGGTGGGCTGCCCCCCACCAAGTGAGTGAGCCAAGCACTCACTCACTCAGTCCCCACCTCCCAGCAGGATGATGGGAGAAAAATATGAAGAATAAAGGAAGAAAACTTGACGTTCAAGATTAAGTAACATGTGAAAGAAAGAGTGTGGGGAATAAAGTAAAAAAAATTGCTCACCACTTCTCACATGCAGACCGACACCCAGCCAGTCTTTGAAAGAAGACCACCTTAGAAGCCAAAAAACCTTTTTCTTCCCCTATTCCAGTTTTTATTGCTGAGCATCATGCTATATACTACAGAATATCCCTTTAGCCAGCTTCAGTCAGTTGTCCAAGCTGTGTCTCCTCCCAGTCACAGCAGGAAAAAGAGAAAGCCCTGACTTTGTGCAAGAACTGTTCAGCAACAGCCAAAATACTGGTGTGTTTAACAATGTTGCTTTAGACACAAATCAAAAACACAGCATTATCCAGCTGTAACTTATGAAAAAGAGCTAACTCCATCCCAGCCAGACACGGTACAAGGTAGAAACTCCATTGAGAACTGAAATTTGACAGGTTCTTGTGAAATGCAAACCAAATTTATTCACACATCTAAATTTAATTTACAGTATCTACATAGAGATAACCCATTTTGAAAACATTAGCCACAGCTCCTTTTAAAGTGATATACTAAGTTGAATGAACTGGATTGGCAGTTTAGTGCTGCACTTTCTTCATTAAAAAGCAGACTTCTGAACTTTTCCTGTCAAAGCTAAAAAAATGTTTTCTTCAAAGAGGTGAGCACTAGCAGGGCAAAACATTGGCAAGATACTGAAGATGAATCAGAAAGTCTCATCCACAAGCCCCTGGATCGAGGAACCACTTGTGTGGGTCTAAATTTACATGAAGGATTTTCTCCTTTGAGAGGTAGCTGGCAAACTGCATGATTTATGAGATGCTGCCCAATATCACATACAGACCTTTCTTACTGCAGGTGTCATGAATCTGACTCTTGCCAACAACATAAGCTATGGTAGCCTGATTGTTTTTTGAAATTGGAATGTGTTTATAGAAAACAGTTTTCTAGAAGCTCTCGATTCAAGATTTTCTTTCTTCAAGGTATTAATGCCTCTCGTTACTCTTCTAGAATAAGTGAAATCCACAGTCCAGGTCCAGGTGTGATCCTCAACAACACTATTCTTTGTCTGGAGCAACATTACTATTTTAAATAGAATTTTCCATCTTTCTTGCTAGATAGCACAGAGATGAGTGCAAATGCACAGCCAAGAGTACTCAAAGACCTCTGACAGAAGAGAAGGGATTCAATACTTGATTGTTCTCTCAGTCATTTTTCTCTAAGCTCTAAGATATCTAAGCATCAGAAGTAGCATAAAAACTGAAGGATCCTATACCTCCAGCCCTGTTCAAACATTTTCTTGCAAATCATCAACAGTACTTTTTAGTCTATATTTAACTGAAAAAATGTGGAGGCAATATATGCAACCAATTTGTCTCTAAAAACAAGATAAAAGAATATATATAATTTCAACCTTTTTTTTTAAGAAAAAAAAAAATCTCCAGTTCCTAGCAGTTGGAAAAATCCCTGATTTTCATCTTCTGTCAAATTTTTAACAAATATTCATCCACAGAGATGAAAGCTTACAGCTCTATTCTGTATAATTCTCTCTCTAAAGTGGTCATGAACATTTGTAAAGCATTTTGCTAAGACGTGCCAATATAAGTTTAGAAGCTATAAATCTGAATAAGAAGTTCTGTTATTTTGTTTTAATAGAAAAAGCATTAATTAGTTTGGATATGCCTGTGCACAACAATCTTTCATGTTCAGAGTACAAGGGTATTAGTGCCTTCCTTGAGAATAGGTTCATCAACCATTCCCTACAGGCACTACGAGCTTTAATTTGACTAGATAAAACTGAATGTTGCATCAAGTTCTCTTCAATCGAAATCTTCTTTCTCTGTTACTTATAGGCAAATATTCAAAGGTACTTTGCTTCAGATCAGAGAGGGTTTCTGAAACAGTGCATCATGCTAATATTGCTTTTAAAAAGAATCATTCTGAATGTTCTCAGAATGCTATTGGTTCCGCTCTTATTCAAACTTCAACAACTTACGTACTTGTCCTGATATCTTTACTAATACAGGAAAAACTGAGTAAACTACCTTCTGAATAAGAAGGAGAAAAACTTCTAATCCCATCATAATACAGAATAGTTAACATTTGCTTCTTTAAATGGATATACCTTTGTCACCAAGTCTTTTGCAGTTTATCCTCTCCAAAAGGGTTTTCTCCTTCTGTGGCAGTAACTTAACTACTTTAACATGAGAAGTGGATACATCAAGACCATAAACTTACATGTCAAATTTGTTTATAATGAACTTCACTAGCAGATCTTTTAGCACATTCCACACTGAGGATTTGAAGCTCAGTATTTGTTGGTGCTTTCAAAGTACTTTGAGTTCCAACATAAACCAAAACAGGTATCAGATTCTGGGTGAGCTAATGCATTTTGTCAGTCTTTGAAGCACAAAGAAAGGCTGCAAGATCATGTCTTGAGAACTGAACTACATTCTCACTGTCACAGTGGCAGGACCACAACTGAAGTCATCATTAACTCTGAGGCAATCAGGAGCAAAAGAACAGATGCGGAGTTTTCTCTAAATGGAAAAGTTTCAATAGCATTATGTGGAAGAAATGAGAGGAAAGACCTTGTCTCTTGAGTTGCTATCCAAAACTTTGCGGGTGATGAATCAATGTTGCAAGATGCCAAGTCAACAGACATGACCTAATGTAACTGTTTCCTTTATGAGTTTCAAAACAGATTCATTGGCTGTGAATGAGCAGTTCCCAGAGCAAGGGAATGTTTGCTAAAGATCCTAACTTCAAGGTATGTTAAAACAATTTCTCACTAAATGTGTAGGATGTGACAGGATAAACAAAGAGAACTGACAACAGAATCACCTAGATGGCAGCAGCATTCCAGTTTGTTTTACTGCTCCTTATATACCATTATTGAGAGAGTGGTGAGGTGCTGGAACAGGCTGCTCAGAGAGGTTGTGGATGCCTCGTCCATGGAAGTGTTCAAGGCCAGGTTGGATGGGGCCCTGGGCAACCTGATCTAGTACCAGATCTGGAGGTTGGCGGCCCTGCCTGCAGCAGGAGAGGTAGAACTTGATGATCGTTGGGGTCCTTTCCAACCCAGGCCATTCTAGGATTCTATGACTACATCCTTATTTAAACCTGTTCTCTGGCTTTCTTGCTGAAAGTGCTGTTGGGGAGTCCATTCCCTCAATTATTTCCTACTGAGAAGATTATTACACACAAATTAGATATATGAAGAGACTATGCAAGTGGGTGCTGCAACATCACTATCTGCATTGTCTTAGAACAGTCATTTTTCTTTGCCTTTGTCTGAAAAACTTATCTGTTGTAGTTGTGCTAAATATACCATTGGATGTCATCCAGAGAACAACCAGAGGTAACAGAGAAAAAACTAAATTGTGAGTCTTTCGGACTCAAAGACTGAGCTTGTGACCATACCTGAATCACTAGAAGCTCTCACTAAAACATAAAATTGATTATGAAAATGTATAGTATAGAGGACTTGATGTTTGTACCAATACTAAGCTAGATTCTGGGCCCTATATCATTCCCCAGACACCTGATGATATTTGGAAAAGAGATATTCAGAAGGAAAAGAACTATCCAGTTGCATTTCTGTAGCAGCTCCACGTTGTCTCTTCAAAAATCTTAATGAGATGGCATTTATGGGTCAAAACATACGATCATTAACAAAGAAGTCTCCGGGGATGTTTGCACCACAAGCTTTTTCAGTTCCTGCAGAAACTCCAAATATTGGCAGCACAAAAGAAGCATAAAGCCACATTTCTAGCACTGTCTGATGTAAACTTTGTATACAACATCTTCTGAGCAGCCTTGCATATTGTGCTGAGGAAGCAGAGTCAGCTATGTATTCAGGATACCAGAATTATTAGATTTAAGGATAAACTCAAGGAAAGAGCCAGAAACACATGAATTGCACAGCATTTAGAGTCAGAGTGACCTGTGTAGTCCACTACATTCCACTTAAGTCATTGGTTCTAAAGGGAGTTTGTAATAAATAGTTATTAGAATGATTTGTAATAACCTTCTTTTAATGTTTTATGATAGTAACAGCCTAAAGAACGGCAAAAAGAACTTGAAAATTTATGCATACATATCTTTATATGTTCACTAAAGCTATTCACAGCTGCCAAGATAAATGCAAACAAAACTTAAAATTGGTATATTCTTCCAAATAGTTCAATTTCTGGTATATCCTTTTTGTTTGGTTTCATTTTGGAAGTAAGAAATACTATCTATGTTAATAACAACTGAACATTATTTCTTAAATTCATTGGAGAGAGTTCTGGGAGCAGCAAGGTTGGAAGATTAGTGAAGTCTTTATGTTGAGTTAGTTACATCTCTCTTCCTGTTTTAGGTCAGTAAACTCTGACTTCTTCAGATAACATTCATTATATTGTAGCAGTAAGCACAAGCCACAGTCCAAGCATCTTAATTTGAAGGCACTGTATGCTCAAGATGGAGATATTATTTGTTCAAAAAGTACAAATGTTCTATGAAAGTTTGTTATTCAAGAGTCATAAGCTTGTTTTTATAGATTCCCTACAAAGTATGGTATATTTAGTATTTCCCAAAGATTTAAACACACATAAAACCCCTTTCATTTGCTGAAAGGTTCATGAGTGCATATTGGGAAGGCTGGCAACGTGAATCAGTGATGGGCATAGTGCATCTGGTTAGCCCTGACCCCATCTCATCACAGAATTTAATTTCTCAGCACGCAATCTCTGTGTAGCATCTGGTGTTCCCAAAAGAGCATATCCAGGCACTGTTTTATTTATCATTCAGCATATAGCCAACCTGTCAGTCCAAAATGGGCAATTTGTTCACTGTGAAGATTACAGATTGTGAAGTCAGTTTTATTCATTTTATTGATGAATAATTGACCCTCCTATGAGCTTAATTGACCCCCTGGGGGTCCTGGCAGACAACAGGTTGGCCACGAGCCAGCAGTGTGCCCTGGTGGCCAAGAAGGCCAATGGGATCCTGGGGTGCATTAAAAAGAGCATTGCCAGCAGGTCAAGGGAGGTGATCCTCACCCTCTACTCTGCCCTGGTCAGGCCTCAGCTGGAGTACTGTATCCAGTTCTGGGCTCCCCTGTATAAGAAAGACAGGGAGCTCCTGGAAAGAGGCCAGCGGAGGGCCACAAAGATGATCAAGGGGCTGGAGCATCACCCCTATGAGGAGAGGCTCAGTAATCTGGGTCTGTTCAGCCTGGAGAAAAGAAGGCTGAGAGGGGACCTGATCAATGTTTATAAATATCTTCGGTGCGGGAGGCTAATGGAGGTGGGGAACCTCTTTTTGGTGGTCAGTGGGGACAGGACAAGGGGCAATGGCCTTAAGCTGGAGCACAGGAAGTTCCGCACCAACATGCGGAAGAACTTCTTCACAGTGCGGGTGACGGAGCACTGGAACAGGCTGCCAGGGAGGTTGTGGAGTCTCCTTCCCTGGAGATATTCAAGACCCGCCTGGACGCCTACCTGTGCAACCTGATGTAGGGAACCTACTCTGGCAGGGGGGTTGGACTCGATGATCTCTTGAGGTCCCTTCCAACCCCTACAATTCTGTGATTCTATGATTCTGTGATTTCTTCCATTGGATAAAGCCCTCTTGAAGAAATCAGGAAGACTTCATTGCTAGGTCATAGCTGATATTTCTTTCCTATCTATACAGCATTGATGTTTCATTTTCTATTATTACAATTCTCTCCATAAGATCCTTTTCTTGCATGTATGAGAGATAAATAAAGTTTTCCTAGGCCATTCTTCAGGCAATGAAGAGCAAAGGCACAAAGCTTCAGCACTGAAAAATGTAACAACACATTACATATATCACATCTAAGAAAAAAGCTGATGTTCAAAAACAAATAAGCATTTATTAAGTTCAATTTGGTTTAGCCAAAACTGTCCATTTTAAAACTTCTTTAAACAGAAAATGTGTATTAAAAATATCCAACTGATAACCTCAGCTTTTACAGGAAGATTCAAATCTCATACCTGAAATAATTTCCTCCAATGTTTTAGTTTAAAAGCATGTAGGCTGTGCAAAAAATAAGATTTTCATTGCCAGGGGATTAAAAGTAAATAAATAAATGACATTGCACTGATGCTTTCTCCACCATTTTTCGTCTTCATGATTGATACAAATTGTATTTCTTTCATCTGCTAGGTGTTTCTGGCAGAGTACTGTGTACCTGAGTAGCTTACATCAGATCACCCATCAAGATTCACACTTTGTAAGACAACAGTTCTGCACAAAGTTCAGATGTTCAGATAAATGGCATGTGAGAAGAAAAGAAGAGAAAAAAGAGTGGGCAGATGAGCAGCTACATGCAGTTCAGCCTCAGACAGGACTGCTACCCTCACTGGTCACTGGAGCAAGAGCCACTTCCCCTTATGACATGAAGCAGCACAATGTCTGCAGTGCAGACAGATTCAGAGCTCTTCAGCTTTTCCAGTAGTTCTCCCTTCAGACATCTCCAGCTATAATGAGTTTTGGAAACACTACTTTAACCCTAAATGCACTGAAATTCAAAGCCAGAAAGTGAACCATACAAAACTAAATGTAACACTAACAGAGAAAAATGTTGTGGTGGTATTATCCCAAGGAGCAACTAGGAAGCTGTTCACCTCTCTTTAAATTTTCAAATTTAAATTTAGGATCAAATAAGCTGACTCCTGCACAAAATCACACCTTCCAAGAATAGCTTTGGTTTATGGCCTGCATTAAAGCACATCACAATACAAGTGTAAGTCTCTTAAAAGATACAGTGTATCGACACTTATTTCTGATAGCCCCAAAAGAAGTTCAAAAAGTTAGAAGTCTTAGAACAAACTTAGAACATCTGTACATCTTTGGAGCAGAAATTATAATTGTGTGCATACATGTGCACTTGGAGGAAAATCTTCAGTCCATATATTCATGCTACCCCATCAACACACTGTTGTGTCCCAACAGACCGCTCTTTCCATTTGGCTGTTCAGTGAGGTATGTGTTATATTAGGGATCGATGCCAACTATTTTATTTGCTGTGCCAATATGTTCATGCTGAAAAAAAAAAAAAGAAAGAAAGAAAAAAGAAAGTACAAAAGAAAGGAAAGAAAGAAAGGCGGAAAGAAAAAAGAATCTCTGTGGCTTTACATCTGGCAAGCAGAATATGGACCATACCTGTGACAAAGTGCTAAAAGAAATTCATGGGATGTAGAGATACACTTGAAGTGTTCACTAGGGATTCTTGTTTAATATTTGGAATGTCCCTGGTAACATACTGTAGAGATTCCTGATCAATACAAGAAGTAAGTGGAAGGGAAAGAAGTGAAGGAAAAAAGAGAGAGAAAGAGATAAAAGCAAGGACAATTTATTTCAAATTTTAAAAAGTCCTGATCCTGAAGCGACAAGGTTTTGAGATCAGCTGTACTGCATGGACATGTAAACCAAGCAGAAGTAAAGTGTATCTTCCTCATAGCTACTTTGATACAAACATGGAGCAACACTGCTGAACTCCTTGAAGTGATTAGAAGTTATGCAATCAAAACAAAAGATTTAACTAGCATTCAGCAGAGCTCTCTGTGTATAAAATGCTCCATGATGAAGACCCAGTAGCTGGTACAGTGAAACTTGCAGTGCCTACAGCCACACAGCATCACATTTTACTACCGTATTCCAAACACTGACCAAGTTTTGACTTTCATTCTCAATCTGCAGAGCAGAATCTCACTTATGTTGCAATAATGACCTCTGTACAAGGACATGGAAACCATTTCATGTACCTGTGACACAATAAAGGAAAACTTTGCTAAAGTTTTTGGGGAATAACTTTAATTAGGATACAAAACACCATTTCAGTATTATAGTCTGGTAATGAAGAAGCAAATACATCAGACACGAATGATGATTAGAATAATCTTGCTTTTAGTTAACAGGTAAACTGAAAATGACACATAAGGAATACTGCAGGAAAAGACAGGCAAGTTGACTGGGTAATGTGAGAGAGAAGAGGAAAAAAGTCTAGACCTGTAATAAAATATACGTATTCCTAACTTCAATTGTCAGATTGGATAGTTGAGACATACCTTTGAATTTGTATTCAAATTCATAATTTGAACTCCAAATCATTAAAGATAGATTTCTTAATAAGAAAGGCTGGAAGGGGGCTTGAGTAGAATTTCAAAACACAATCTACTGCAACTGCTCTTCATTTACTTGAGATATCATCAGCTATACTAATATCCAATTGAAATAATGGAGATTATGTGCATATCAAATTTACCTGTACAGGCATGAATAGAAGATAATATCACTAACTGAAATGACCCATAATGAAAAATTATGCAACACTGAAATACATTCTTTTAAATACATGTCATGTTCAAAGTAACAATGTGTGTATTAATTATGGGAGTCTAACATGTAGGATTTTTCATTGAATAGGACCAAACAGAAATAAAACGTGAGCAATTCAGACAAATAAATCACACAAAATAAAAATATGATTATTATGTGTGATTAAATTTCTGTTTTGGCCATTCGTTTTCATTTATATTACATTTACTAGTTAGAATTAGAAGAGGAAATTAAAATAATATAAAAGATATATGCAGTGTGCCTGTGGTTCCCTACCTTCTTCCTTAACTTTAATGAAATTTATTACTTCTTCCCATATTTTCCAATTGGGACTATGTAACCGCATTTTTTTTTAGCTTTGTCTATTATCAGTTTTAAAATACAGTAAGAATTAGTCCATAAAGTTAAATATTTTTGGTTCCTTGGGAGTAATCACATCTGGAAATATTTTTTGCACATCCAGAAAAAACAATCCAAACTTACAAGGATATCTTCAAATTAACTGTGTGCTTTAAGTAGATTCATGCCTTGAATAGATATAGCCAACTTATCAAAACCATTTGCAATACTTATCCATTTCAAGACATGAAGGTGATGGGAAGGAGGTAGACTTAAGATCCATAAGTCTTAAATGCCGGCACTTTGACCAGTAGAACTCACGTATATGACAACAAAGCTTTTAGTTGCTCACCCACCGTCAGTCAGCAAAGTTAGGCCAAAACTGTTGATAATGATATTCCAGGACATGAGGCTATGATATATGGCAGCAGTCACTTTTCTCCTTTCCCAGCAATTTCAGCAATACTGAAATTCCTCTCACAGGAGGAAAGCTACGCAAAATGCGAAAATCTTCACCTCTCCCTCTGCTATTATTAACAAATTGAAATGGAGATGAAGTTATACATGGTAGATTAGTTTCTTCCCCTTTAAAGAAGGTATTATGCCAGTAGCACTTTTCAAATCCTTAATCACTCAGAGATTAACAGCAAGCCTGGTACATATGTGGAAACCATATCTATCTAAAACATACCATAATGCATGTAGCAGTTTCCTTTGGTAGGATCCAGCTGAATAGCCTTCACGAAGTACTTTTCTGCCTCACTCTTGCGTCCCTTAGAAAAAAAAAGGAGGGGGGAGGAGATTGTTTTAACAGCAGGTCAACTTGGAGCCATCATGTGCAGTTACAATTTCCAAATTCCAGGCACTAGAGAAAAACAACCACTATTATTGCTATACTTAACTGAAGTAAATACAAATGCTTAAGTGTTACAATAAGTTTTGCAGTCTGCTACTTTATGCGACAGATCACCAGACTGAGGAAGAAATGTGTCCAACAGCATCAATGTCCAAGAAGTATGGAGATGGCAGAAATATAGAGCAAAAAATATTGTGAAGGGCTTTGGGCGAACCATGCTACTTTTCTGGACATGCATCAGGATAAGCATTAGAGAGACTCAAGCTAAAATTGTAAGGGAAGGTAGGAGGAAAAGGAAAAGCATGCCTTGGTTCTATGAAATAACTCTGTACACAGACAACAGTAAAGGCACCACAAATGAAAGAAGAGAAACAGAAAATAATGCTGATTCTAATGTGGAAACTAAGATTTTCTGTCAATTCTGTCAATCACAGATAGAAAATTCATAAAGAGAATGATCAACGCTATGACAAAACAGTCATTAAAAACAAACAAAAAACAACACAAAAAAACCCACAAAACTCAGAAATGATGGTAAGAAAAGCAGGAATATTCTAAACCATAGATTTTCTTGTCACTGAAATCAACAAGCCACTAAAGTTACACTGTGGGGTACAAAGTGCCAGAGCAGATCCATTAGCGGCCATTACACTTTTCATGGAAAAAAAAAAGTGATACCGGATTAGCTTAGTCTCATACTCCAATGCAAATCATCAGCAGCAATTTGGTAAGATACCTATAAGCTGTTTATCCCTATCCCCGTGAAATTAGTTGCTGCAGTTTGTATTAGAAAATAGAAGGCCTCCATAACAAAGAACATTTAAGCTTAACCACTATGGAAGGCACTGAGGTATACACCTCTCAAGGTTGCCCTTATTGTTATTTCACAGATACAGACTTTCTCAAGTTTTGTGGTCTGGAAATAGGCATTGCACACATCCTGCACTATCCCACAAGTTAACATAGGAATAATAACGAGGTCAGTTCATGACTACAGCTGCTCCAGTTTCTCAGTATTCCCCTTAAGGGCCTTAAAGACAACAAAGAGAGAGAACAAAGTTCTGCAGCACACTAAGAAGTATATCAAGACCAGGTTCTATCAAAACCAAGACAGTGGGAAAATTTCTTGGTTGAGACATAAGCAGACTTATCATTTCCAATATTATAGTTCCACAAAATGAATGAATGCTCATGAGCAGTAGGAGCTTAGCCTGATTATTTAGCAAACTTATTTTGGTAACACCATATACCTTAAGATCATAACCACAAGGCTTCTGAAAGCCAAATGGAGCAATTACATGATAGAATATGCTATCTTGTATTGCAGCATCTTTTTTTTGCTTACTTTTCTTCTTAAGGAAAAAAGAATACCATATGACATATAGTCTAGACTCATTTTTCCTCATCTACTAGCATTGTAAAGACACATCTAAAGCTTAAAACCTTTTTTTTTAATTGCATACAATCATAGTTGAGAACAAAAAGAAGAAAATAATCTCCAGTTGAAAACACATGGTAAATTTGGGTCAATGGAAATAATTAGTCAAATTAAAATAATTGGGATTGTAGTAGGGCTTATAATTAAACACTCAATTTTGCACATTTAACTCCAAGGTTGGCACTTTTTATCTGGCAAAAGGTACCATGACATATGTAAGCCCAGCCTTGAGGCTCCAAAACTACTGGCATCAAGCATATTTATCAGTAATATTGTCAGAATTAATATTTACAGATTTTGCATCATTACTTTTTTTTTTTGACATCATTAGTTTTAGCTGGTTACACCCTGTGTCTATTTCTAGAACATAAAAGTTCATTGAATACAGTCACAAAATATGTAGCTTCTGCCTATTGAACTATAAGGCCACAAACATTTGTCAAACATGATTAATTTTCATTTACTGGGATCACTGAAAATATATGATTGCTCTACTCTTTTTGGCGCTTTCCAAATGGCATATTGCACCCAAGTTCAGGCCAGTCAGGAGACCTGGAGTACGTAATGATGACAGGTGCCAGTATACATAGAGTAAAAAGAACTGACTGTGCTGCTAACAGGTCCAAACACTCATTAACAGGAAAAAGGATGGAAAATCTTACATTACATTACCCAAGACATAAAATGATCTGACTAAAAATGATCAGCACAGCTCCATTTGTTCATGTTGACCATCATTTTCATATAACCATGTTCATCAAAAAAAACAAAAAACACATTTGCATTATGAGGAAGCTTGTACCACACCATCTAAAAACATTCCTTTTGGTGCCATCTGTCTGTTGCTAATATGTGAATACTTCAGCATAGATTTAGCAAGTTTTCTTTCCACGTCAAATGATATAAAATACAACCATTTGACAGCATTGGGCTATTCTACAACTAAACATTAACATATATCAAAATTTTTCAACTATCAAATGTACACCCAAACGTCTGTAACAGAATGTAGGCACTGTGTGGTTAAATTAAGACGGCAACCCTGTCATTGTCCCTTCCCATCATATGAGTTTGGTGTTAAATAAAACATATGCTGTAAGTGGGGAAAATAGCTTTTAACAAAAATCCACGATACCTGTTTAAACAGCTGAAAATTACCTTAGCACAGGAAGGCATTTTGCGTTCATGTTCACTGCTATGTGCATTGACCCCTACAGATGCAGGCACTGAGAGCCACTGGAAATCTCCCAATTTCTTGCAGCAGGGTGTGCAGTTGTACATGCACAACCACATGCTTTGGCAACTTTACAAAGCAAAAAATATAAGCTTACAACTGTATGCTAGCAGACTTATTTGGAGGATAAAAACTTTATTCATAAGATTTTAACAGAAGGACTTGACTGCTCTGAGGATTAATAACAGGATACAAAATACCTTTCACCTGTTGCTCACCAGTTCACATCCAGTCCAGGTCAGTAGCTAATGAAAAGGTGCTATCTGACAGCCACCCGTTTGCTCAGGAGAAATAAGTAGGTGGTCCGAGCCCAAGCCCTAATGGAGATCCTCTGCACAGAAGCACTGGCATATTTATGGCTTCTCAGTGCACTGAGACATAATGATACAGGATCATAAAACAATGAATGGCAATCTCATTGCTGAGGAAAAAATCCATAATTAAGATTGTTTAATAATCAGCTTGGAAAACTGTGCTGACACTCTCCTTAGCAGACCTGGAACTTACTCTAAATAACGAGTACTAACTTTCAGCAGTTTTTCATCAATAAAGAAAACTTCACTCTTTTTCATGGGCCTAAATAAAGATGAGTTGCCAATGAATACCACTTTCCAGCATTTAAAAGTGAAAAGGTAAATGTGATTGATGCATGGATATAGCATGCCAGTTGTCCTGGCTTTCAGAAATATCCTGTCCTCCATGAATCATGCAGACTTAAATCAGAATGGCTGTTTGCTTGTGGCTTCAGAAGCAAAACAGTTAAGTGTTTAAATATGAATTCAGGAAGCTGATTTTTAAGACACCTGGTCTCTGTAGAAGCTGACTGCAAAAGGTTTTGTTGCTTTGGTTGCTTCTTCCCTAGAGAACAGATGATGGGTCTGACCTTACTAATATGGTCAGACATTTGCTTAACTGAGCTTTCCTACAAAAGACGTATGATTACCAGGAGAAAAGAAAGAGAGGCTAGCTAAGGGCAGCTGACACATTAGTAAAGTACCTTACATTTATCCTTAAAATATTTAAAAACTGAGGACAATCTACTATTTTTTCTACCTGCCCCAATTTTTTCCTCACTGCCAGCAAACTGTGCCAAATTCATGTTGAGGCAGCTGGTGCACTTCAGGCTGCTGGAGGCCCGAGAACCCTGAGATGCTAATAAACTTGGAAAAGACTAATACAGCTGAGCAGCTCTGAATAACTCTCTTGTGTAAACTATGATGACACAGTGGCTACCAGCAAGGTGGTTCTACCAGTTAGGTGGTCTCTGCAATTTAAAACAATTTCATATTTTGTAAATATTCATCATTCTCCAAAATGCACAAGGGTTTAATCACTAGAACAGAGACTTCACTCTGCAATACAGTTGCACCAGCTTTAACTGACAATAATGTGATTGCAGTTTGCATCAAAATGCAGTTGACTGTAATTCCCCAAATTGGCGCATATTTTTTTTGGCAACTATTCACTTTTTAATAAAAGGAATTGAATTACAGGAAAACATTTCTTAATAGAAGATTGATTAAAATACAGACACTAAATGCATAAAAAGTTATTTTAGATGTTTTTTTTCCCTTTAGGACATTCCCCTCAGTAGCAGAGAGAAGAGGAAAATGTCTGACCTGAACCTGTGACTTTGTTTCAACCTTCTTTAAATTATTACCGACCTGTACATAAGCTTTATAACCATTTCCTTTTGCTTTACGCAATTTGCCATGGAACAGTAAAAACACAATTTACATGGTGTATAGGTGAGTAAATTAGCAATAAACTCTTCAAAATTTTTTAGTTAGAGAGTTAGATCTCACAATGAGGTCACTGACATACACAATATCCTCATCCCTCCTCTTATTATTAATACTTAAGAAATAAATTTATTATCTAGTATTTAAGCATCTAAGTCAGATATTCTGCTTTTTCCCTCATTTTGCTGTGTTTCTACAACTCTTCTTTTTTCACTCTGAATTATTTAGGAATGTCTTGCACTACAATTTGTACATGAAGTGCTAACCCCACTGAAATACATGAGATTTGCTGTATTCACTCCAAAGGTCCAAAATTTATCTCAGTCTCCACACTTCTTGTGCAAAGAGACAAACCCTGCTGCTTTATCTCATCTTTGCCATAATAAAATAAAAACAACTGAACACAGCAAAGAAACAATGACTTCGAACAGTTAACAGCTGGTCCAGGAAAATACACATACATGAGGCAAGATTCGGTATGGCATGTAATGATTTGTAATGTGTATTTCATTAAAAGAACAGATAGCCGTTGGGGGTGGAGGTAACAGTCATCCAAAGCCCTACTTTCAGTACTGTCCAACTGGTATTAGTGGGTTTGTAAAAGAAGCTATCTTTTCAAACAAAGGTTTCCTCCTCCATTTCCTTAGATAATCACAGTGAGAAACATCACAACTACCAACACTGATATTCTCAAGTTTTGGCTCTCTAAAAAATTCAAGAACAAGAGAGTATTGTTTCTCTTTGTTGTAATATATTTATCTCGGTGTATGGGAGCATGAAACTGATCACTTTGGAGAAAATTAGGGTATAAACCTGTATCTGTTAATTCATACTAAGTCACCATATACAAGTGTTTTTCTGACAGTTAATGCAGGGCCTCTTTCTTATTTATTGTCCAGAGCGACACATTCACATGCTCTTGACCCTGACGTCATGACTGATGCTCTCTCTTCCCCAGTGGGCTAGAGTCCTCACACAGACAAGTCTATGAATAGTGCTTGTGTAATCCAGTAGGTTACTTCAAGAAATAAGCCCTCATAAGATCAATAAAATGCAATATCTTGATTTAGTTTAATCCTCTATTTCACAGAATCACAGAATTGCAGGGGTTGGAAGGGACCTCGAGAGATCATCGAGTCCAACCCCTCTGCCAGAGCAGGTTCCCTACATCAGGTTGCACAGTTAGGCATCCAGGCGGGTCTTGAATATCTCCAGGGAAGGAGACTCCACAACCTCCCTGGGCAGCCTGTTCCAGTGCTCTGTCACCCGCACTGTGAAGAAGTTCTTCCGCATGTTGGTGCGGAACTTCCTGTGCTCCAGCTTAAGGCCATTGCCCCTTGTCCTGTCCCCACTGACCACCGAAAAGAGATTCCCCACCTCCATTAGCCTCCCGCACCGAAGATATTTATAAACATTGGTCAGGTCCCCTCTCAGCCTTCTTTTCTCCAGGCTGAACAGACCCAGATTACTGAGCCTCTCCTCATAGGGAAGATGCTCCAGCCCAGCCCCTTGATCATCTTTGTGGCCCTCCGCTGGACTCTTTCCAGGAGCTCCCTCTCTTTCTTATACAGGGGAGCCCAGAACTGGATACAGTACTCCAGCTGAGGCCTGACCAGGGCAGAGTAGAGGGGGAGGATCACCTCCCTCGACCTGCTGGCAATGCTCTTTTTAATGCACCCCAGGATCCCGTTGGCCTTCTTGGCCACCAGGGCACACTGCTGGCTCATGGCCAACCTGTTGTCTGCCAGGACCCCCAGGTCCGTCTCTGTAGAGCTCTGCTCCAGCAGGTCATCCCCCAGCCTGTACTGGTGCATGTGGTTATTCCTCCCCAGGTGCAAGACTCTACACTTGCTTTTGTTGAACCTTATCAGGTTTCTGTCTGCCCAACTCTCCAGCCTGTCCAGGTCTTGCTGAATGGCAGCACAGCCTTCAGGCATGTAAGCCATTAAGTGCACATTAAGTGATTCACTTCTATCTAGATATATCACTCCAGTCTTCCTTCAACTACAGGTGTATTTCTGCTGACTAAAAATCCATCTGCCTGAGTTTCTCCAAAGTCAGTGGAATTTTTCTGAGCCAAATTTATTACAGAAAGTAATAACATAAAGTGGGTTCTTGACAGTACATCTATGGGGATAATTAAAGGCATGATAACCAGAGAGCTGAGATTTAAGCACAGCGCATTGACTTGGGAATCCTCTGGAACTTAAGCATTTTTGATTGTGATATCACTGCTTACGTACAGATTTAGGAATCTAAAGCACAGCTCATACCTTTACTGGCTTGGGGCATGATTCAGAGTATATTAAGGTGATATTTTCTTCAAGTAGTGTGTATCTCATTAAGAAATCATATATTAGAGCTATTTTCCATCCATTTTCTTGGTTTACAGGTCTCATATCACAAAAAGCACTCTGGTTTTACTAAAGTGTTCAATATGATATAGAAAGAAATACAGGCAGAGGTTTGTTTTTTTGTTGTTTTTGTTTTTGCTTTTTTTTTTTTTTTAGGCAACTTGAAGTCCAAAAGTTATTTACTTCATTTAAAATCACTTTTAACACCTATAGAGATTTCGCACAGCCTTAAATAAACTTTAAAAAAACACATTCCATTCCATACCTTGTGATTTATTTACTGGCTATACCAATATTGAAATGTTCTCCTTGGTCATTAAGCTTTAGATTATTTTATGTCAAGAACATGTAATGAAATGTTAAGTAAATTTCCATGTTAGGTACTTTTTCCCTTTCCATTCAATCTTAAGCCATATTTTGTATTTTCTGATAAAGTAGTATATTAATATCTACTCATATTTCACCAGCCATTCAGTAGGATATAAATTCACTGTCTCCATATACCAGTTTTGCTGAATCCTACAAATTTCTTCTGGAGTAAATTTGGCTTATATCTTGCATTTTTCTATGATTACTGACAAAATTACTATACATGGAGTAATAACAGGTGACTAGCAGCTATTTCCCACCATGTAACAAAACAAAAAGATCCCTTTCTTTCATGAAAGTAATTCATCCTGTGTCAGTGGTGTCTTCCATAACAAGCTTTAAATTTATGTTGAGTAAAGTGAGAAGTTTCCCTCTTTCTGTCTACGGGAAGTTAGAAACAAGATACAGAAGATGAGATCCCTGAAGGAGGTTATTTAGGGGTTACGTGCCTAAATACCTGCACCAGAGTAATTTACCAACTAGTTAGATGGATTTTTTTTTTAATTTAAATGAAAATACTGCACTTTACAATTAGTTCTGTTACATTTGGCATGCGGCCAAACACATGTCCTAAGGGGACTGAAAAGTATATCTATGGATGCAATACTTATGGCATTCGGCCAACCTCAGAAGAAATACGAGCTCAATAGATGTCAGTTATTGAGATTTCTGTAGTTCGGAAATCCTGACATTCAGCCTAGAGGTGTTAATGCTCCAGATACACCAGATAATCAAACCTAAGTAAAAATAGGGCTCATGATTCTGAAGCCAATAAACATGACTTTCCACACTGGAGGGAGACTCACCCGTCCCTTAAAAACAAAATGCTTTTAAACTGGAAACAAAACCAACTTGAGACATTTCACAAATTTCAGAAGTAAATCCAAAATTTTTGCTTGGATCAGTTTTAACCCCCATGGGATTTAAAGTGGCAAGAAACATTACAGCATCTGTGTCAGACTCCAAAGACAATCTGAACACAACAGAGAAGTAGAAGCAGCCATCGCTTGGCTCCACAGGATTTGCTGGGGAGGGCCTACTGAAGGATTCAGTGTCATCTACACTTTGTTATAATGGGAGTTTAAGTGAAATATCTAATTTTGATTAAAACACCTTCCTAGGTATAGTACTAACATGTCTTTTCACGAGTGAAAGATTTCTATATGCGTAGGCATTTAGTTATAATTCCCAGAAGAAATATTATTAAAAATATACACATTGTTGTTCTAGAGCAATTATTAAAATAATATTTCAATGAATTATTAAATTATTAAAAGAATTATTAACTGTTTTAGGAAATCATACCTAAACTTAACATATAGCTCTTCAAATGCTAACTCTTAAAAACAATCATGATTTTTCTGACTTCATGACTGTACTGCCTTGCCCTTGCTTCCTTCCAATTAGTTAAGTCGATAGCAATTGGTAGCGATCAAACACTGAAATAAAATATAACAATATAACCAAGCTGTCCAACAGAAACACAGATTTCCTCTCTGTACTGGAACTCCATAAGCAAATAATTACAGAAATAGCAATTGTTGAGTTAGTCTATTCATTATTGTACTATCTCCCCCTTTGCCTACGCTGTCCCATGTCCTTCTGTTCTTTCTACCTTCCATTTCTTTGTGTGTTGTCACCTATTCATATTTATTTTGAGATGACTTTCAAGGACTATACCAATTACTGAATATAGCAGGGCATTTGACAGTGACACTCTGAGTAATTTAGAAACTAACCAACAATGGTAGCATAGCTTTCTGACCTTCTGTTTGTCAGGAAAATAAGCAGCAAACAACAGCAGGCAAAAATACGACCACCCACTGAGGAGTGAATATTCTAAAATTTTAAAAATGTATTTAACTTCTGTTTCTTCAGTATTTAACTTGTTTCTTTTATTTTAATCCAAAACACTGCCAGCCTCTACCAGTCTATGTCGTTCTTTCTCACTATCCCAATTTGGAGAAAATGTTTTAAAACAAAATATTTTGGATTTTAGGGAATCTTCTAGGGTGATTATTACCGAATTTAATATGGTTTGGAGCTGTAACACAGAAATTTTACAAGGCAAAGTATATTTTTCTTACAGCACTTTGGGTGATTTTCCAGGCCATTAAAAAAAGGAGATTAACAGCACTGTGTGGAGCCATGTAAAATACAAGAAAACACTATGCAACTTTTTCCAAAGAAATACAGTAAAGCCTGTAATTCCTATATGCGACATGATAAATGTTACAATATGGGGCTGTCCCTAAGTACATTAGCAATTATCGCCACTACTGCATGCTGTGAGGGGTGGTTTGTGGGCTCAACTTCACTCAGAACAGATGAGACAAATCTTCAAACCAAATTTATCTGTAATTGAAGTAAACCTTCTCAGACTCGAGTGCTACTACAACAACCATCCACTGCCTGATGGCAAAGGCCAAACATGAGAAGGGAGAGTTTCTCAGTCTTCTCTGTAAGAACAGATTAAAGAGAGGAGAAAACAAAATTGTAAAAGCTTTACTTATGCATGACTTTTTTTTTAGCATGATAGCCAACCCTTTTTTTCCTGGAAGGTCTTTTCATAAAATGGAAAATGAATTACAGAATATGCTCAAGGCCTCACCTGGCACTGTCATTCTGACAGACTCATTTTTATCTTAGGACTGGGAGCCTTGCAATTTTAAAGCCTTTTACAAAAATTATGCTTTTCTTTGTGATATAGAAATAAATCATCTAAGTAAAGGATGAGGCACAGGTGCCGTGACTCCAGACTCATGCTACCATAGGTTAACTATCATGTCATGTTGACATATAAATTTTTCAAGTAATTTATGCAGCAGAATAAGTTAAAGATATGAAGAGCACCTGGAAATATATAATGCTAAAGCACTGCAGTCCTAAACAGCCACAGGTTTCTGAAAAATAATCAATAAAAAAAGCCGCAACTGAAGCCCCTGACATCTGTCTGTTTTTCAATTATTCTACTGGTTGAGCCACTAATCATGCTTTTTTAGCCACTAATTTTTTGCTGTTCTAGTATATTTTCAGGAAAATTGTAGAGTAGTGAGCTGTAATTTTTAGATACAAACAAATAATATTATCCAAAATATGGGTTATGAAATACTTGTGACTTATGATACCAGGGAATAAGGTTCTAAATTCACTAGCCATTCCTTTGGAGCCTTAAATTGGTACATTTTTTTCTGCATATACAGCGAAAGTCCACCTGAAAAGCTAACAAAAATAGAGACATGTATTTGCACTAAACAAACATACAAACAGAGAAGAATTGTCTTATTACTAATAGGCAATTTTTTGCTCCAAAGCTCTTACTGCATGCAAATACGCATGCAATATGCACGCATATACATCACTTAGGTATTTCAAGAACCGGTGACAAATTAGCACCTATTTTTTGTTGGGGGGTGTGTGGGTGTGTGTGTGTGCGTGCACTTTGCTTTCTGTCCATGAAGTTTCTATTAAAATGTATATTACAGTTATTACAAGCTAAATAGCATATAATAACTTTTATGAATGTATCTTTACAGTTATCCATAAGGTATGTCTAACTGAGAATAATTTTCTGCAGAAATGCCCCATTTAGCATTTCATATTATTGCTGGACAAGACACAGTCATCAACAGGATTTCAGAGGTCGTGAAGGGAAGCTTGTTTTACTTACATTTTTATTTCATGTTTTACATTTAATGGGTTTCCTTGATTTTGCGTCTTTCCATATTTCCAGATATTTACATGCAAAAAATTATGTAGCCTTTAAAGAAGAAAATATTATTTTTACAGGTTTGTTTAATAACCTGTTAGAGACTGGGCTTGTAACACCTTATGCTATCAATTTTCCCATACTTCTAGGCTCAAAAAAAAAAAAAAATAAAAAAAAATTCACGAATCTGTCTGTACATTTTGAACTATTCATTAAATCATATCTAGACCTAAACTGCTTATTAATACCCTCAGGGGATTTTATGGCTGTTCATATGTGGGGAAGGGAAAGCTGCACAGAAATAACATTATGTTGTCTTTTGAAGACTTTCTGGGCTATATGAAAGCTTATGAATGAAATCATTTACAAATTCTATGTGCTTATATTGAGCATATAAAAAAACATGAGAATTAGGACAAGTAAAAGTAAATAGTATAGATGACTCATCTAATAAAATATGTTTAAAATTTAAATTGCCCTTTGGAACAGTAGCAATATTAGCTACATGCAGATGGATAGAGATGATGACATGAATTAGTATCTGTCACTGATGGCATGAATACAATCATTTTAGGTTTATCACAGTGGATGAACAGTGATTTACCTTTTAAAAGCTGCAAAAATGATGCAACTCATTACTTTGCAAAAGGTAACCGATTCCAGTAGAAGCAAATCCTCTTTTGAAACTTCAACTTTTCAATAAAAGAGAATAATTAGCTTTTAAATTAAGTATGTCTGTACATGGGCCTTGAGTCAGAACAATGCATTTTAGTAAACTGAAACTAGCTTCAGCATTAAAACAAGGAAAGTTACATAGAATCATAGAACAATTCAAGTTGTAAAAGTCCTTGAGATATCACCTTGTCTAATTCCCTGCTCAAAGTAAACTTAGTATTTTATTTAGACAAGATTGCCTATGATGATTATTGTTGAAGTTGGAAATAAAAAATTATATTTTTTTCATTGCAAAGTTACTAAACTGACCTAGTATACAGAGCCTTTATTTTATGTGTTCTGGAGAATCTATTATTGAAAGAAAAGACAAGAAAAAGATGTGGACAGGTAATCATGAATTTAGTAAACATACTTTTTCATGTGCAGAGATTTTAGTTTGTATTTGACAGAACTAAGGCCAGACAACACAGATAAAATCATGGTTTACACTCTAGAATGTTCATTTGTTTCTGTGTCCCTGTCTACGAAACTGACAAGATTTTGCTGAAAGTTGGGAAACAAGAGCCTGCTATAATTAGCAAGCAATATTACAGTCCCCTGAATCTACACACTGAGCATAGGTCAGCCTCACATTTCTGCATAGGAAGGCAAAAAAATCCAGAAGGTACAAGAAGCTGGCCCAGGTATCAGGACTGGCACTAAGGTAACAAATGAACCATGTCACACTGCTCTCAGTAAGCATTAATACTGGCAGTAGACTTAAGGAGGCAAAAGACTAGGGTTAAAATTAAGCCACTTTATTGGAATTTAAGTCAGAAGTAAAACATAGCTGAATTTGTGAACTTTACAGGTTAGATTTTACTGCTTATTTTTATTTTATTTTTTAATAGTACAATTGCCTTTGGCTGGAACGTTGGAACTTGTCTGAAACCTTCCTCCTCTCACCCCTCATCTCTCAATTTTATTGATTGAGAAGAATTTTCATTCTGTATTAGCACTCGCTCCCACCCCTCACTTTATCAACCATCTCACATTTCTCTCCCAGGAAAGAGACAGAGAAGTGTTATCAATAGTTTGGTCTCAGCACTTACATTCAGACAAAGGACTGCCAAAAATCTGAAGGTTTGGCTCCAAAAAACAGATGACAGATGAGGGGAAACAAGCCTCCAAACCATCTATCTTCTAACAACTGAAAACTTACTGAAGTAGGCTTTTCTCTCTTGTAAATACATCAGCTGTGAATAAATGACCATAAGCCTAGGTAGCAAAGTTTAAGAGAAGAATAAATCACAGTGGTACCTCACGTTCAGTTTGGACTGAAACAACTACACTGAAGGGAGTAGTTCTAACTCTACTGAATTCCAGGAAAGCCTATGCGGACTTGCAGGAAGGATGTCAGTTATGGCATCATATATTTGTGATGGGAACTAATACTAGTACAGGCTAGAATATTAGAGACTAGTCAAAACTCATTTAATGTGAATCATTGAGCAGATGGTAGACTGCAAAACTGATTAGGGACAAGTGACCAACAAGGAGACAAAAATTCATATTCTGCTGCCAAATCTCTCCATCATTCAATTTCTTATTGAATGTCTTTTCACACTTTGTAACTGAAAGAATTCAATGAAATATATGCCAAATCTCACTATATAAAAGACAAACTAGTATTTTTTCATGAATGAAATATCCATCTGAAAAATTTTCCACTATCTCTAATTACATTGCCATCAGCGTGTTTTCTTGTGTTTATAAAGATGTCACTACAGGTCAGATGGGCATCAGCACTGACTTTTCAGCTTATGCTTGCGTTATTAGAATAGACATGAACCCGATCTGTACACGTTGCCCTGGATATGAGAAGTAGTGACAGCAATAAAAAAGTGTCAAGAGACAAAAATAAACAGATGTGATGAGAACAGACTACAATTATGGCAAAGAGTGGGTACAGGACAGCAAATATGCATTGAGATAGGGCAGGCAGAGTATTTTATTGGCATGGTGAGGTATTTGGTCTTCAAAGCTGTATATAATTTTTGTCCTTTTTGCTAATGAGACACATTTTTACATACATATAGTTCAGATCCTCAAGGCAAAATCCATGTCATATGTATCTTGTGTTTGTATCCCTGGAGAAAAGTAAACAGTTCAATTCTACTATGAGGATTTATGTACATAATTCATCACTTCCTTCCCAAAGTGTGGGTATGCCACTAATGTTTAAACCTATAAATGAACATTCATAGTGAAGGGACAAAATTCAGAATTTATTTTTCATGTCTCACAATGATTTTAAGGAGTTATCAGATTTTGAGCTTTTGTTATTTTGAAGAAAACTGAGAGATTTTTTTCCCAAAGCAACTGCAAGATTTTCCTTAGCAGATTATATATTTTATATACTCAGTAGTTCAGAAAATGCACAAAATTAATCACAGTAGTANAAAAAAAAAGGAGAGAAGAAAAAGATATGGATTTTAATTTAGAAAACTTTATTTCCCCACAGTAATTCTAATAAGTTGGAATTTCTGTGTCAAAGATCTAAAAAGAAACTAATACTACTGACTTTCTGATATTTTTCTTAGGTGCAAGATATAAAGATTCCAGAAAAGCAAGGTAAGTTAGGGAATTCTGCTGTATATCCTATTTACAGTTCTATTTCAGAGGAAGATAATCAGTGAGGGCATACATTTGAGAATATCTGAGAATATCTGAGAATTTTTACCTGGAACATGAAATTGTAGTTAAACATAATAAAAATGCCTTTCTAGGGACTAAAACTGACAGGTAGTAAGGATGTAACACTAGCAGCTTGACTTCCTGTAAAAGCTAAAAACTCTAATCCAGATAGTTTTTATCAAACTGCCTACAGAACATCACGTGACAACACTGAACAACGTTTAATTCTTTCTAATTATGTTGCCACTTGTTGCTCAGATAGAGGTCTTCTGTTCTAATCTCTCCCTTCTTTGCAAATTCAGATACTTTTAGTAGCAATGGACCTGCCAGAATTAATTATGAACTACTTTTTTTTTTACCTTGATCTCTAACCCATGTCCAAGGGCACATTTTGCTTAAAGGCTAGATATAAACAAGATCAGAGTAAAAGCTTGTAACTTGTGAAAAGTTGATAAAAACAGTAAGGCTGAAGCACAGATTGAAGAGCCTACAGAGGGGTATCAGTAGTGTATAGAAAGGCAATATAGAACCGCTGGGGCAAACAACAAAAGCAAATGTGAAAGAAATAGAAAGGAAAGATGATACTGTCAGAAAATACGAGAATGAGAAATGGGAAACAGGCGAAAGGCTGTTTTAAAACAGGACTGGTTTAGTGAACAGAATAGAAAACTCTTTTCGTCTTCAAAATGTGTGAAAATCAAGGAGGACTGGCAATGTCTGCTATAACTGTCGTGGGGCTAGTTTAGCTGAAGCGAAAAGTTTCTCTGTACTCAAAAGGCAGAGTAAAGTTTGAAGAAATGAAGAAGTCCAACACTTCTGATCAGTTAGAAGTAGCTTTTAGACTGGAGTTCAGTATTTCTATTCACATGCTCAAAGAGATATTCCTAAAGAAGTGTCAATTCAAAGCATGAGCTGGGTAAAACACTAGCTATTTTTTAATATCATTACTTGTGACCTAATTACTTACAAAGAAGGCCTTATTAATCACATGGTATAAAGTTTCAATTCTCTAATAACTGTTTTATTCCAGTGCAGAGGTGGTGATAGTTCAGGAATGGATACAAGATTTCACAAAAAAACCCCATACACTATCTAATTTCTTCATTAGAAAGCATAACTGAAATACTGCAATAAGTAATTTTCAGACCAGAGTCTTCCTGTCCCTTCACCTCAACTACACAAAGGATTTGGGACAAACTCCCAGGAGCTGCTGATTAACTTACCGTCAGAGCCAGCAGTTTTCCATAGGTGAGATGTGCTGGGATGTGGTCGCTTTTGGATCGCAATGACTCCACGTACCAGCGCTCTGCTTCTGGCAGACGGCTCATTCTCATGTAGGCTTCTCCTACAGGGTCAAACAAATGCTAGTGAGAATTTGCTATTTATTAAATAGGCAGAGATCTTGGAAAGTGTGAAATTCTTTGAACACCTGCAATTGAAAAGTAATAGTAAATCGTCTTACAGACACTTCTAAGTTATGGCCTTACTAAGGCTGAAAAAGCATGGTTTAGATTAAAGTCTTACTGTAACCGAAATGCAAGAGAGCTCTCCAGCTCCAAAGTTTCAGTCAGAATTCTCAAAGTAACAGAATTTTTATCACATCTACTTCACAGCATGAAGTAGAAGGAAGAATATGGAATGAGTTTGCATTTAACCATATCACATCAAGAACTTAGACTTTAAAAAAAAAAGTAGGTAACGTTACGAACACAATCCTGAAACTATATTGGAAGGAGAGGAAGACATTAAGACAACTTATCTCTGAAGGCAGTTAAATTAGGTCATCTGCCAGAAAAAGCTAAACTTAAATACAGCAGTCATAATCATAAAATTGTTAGTCTGAAGAAGTCGCATATGATATGACCAAAATTGGACTTTTTTTTCAAAATAAAACCCTTTACTGTGAGAGGCTGAGGCAGTCAATGTTGAAGAAAGGGATGTCAGAAGGCCATTTTGTGGTACAGATAATTGTAGTCTTTAAGTTTCTGAGAAAGGATTTATTATATTGAGAGAGAAAAGCTACATCTCCAAGAAACAATACAATAAACGGCTGGAAATAAGCAGCATCAACAAGTAGGTAGTGGTGAAGAAAAGCTGCTTTCAAATTAATTCCATTCATTTACCCAGCTCTTTTGCAAGGGCTCTAGGTGTAAATGTGCCCCTGCCCAAGTGAATGACTAAAAACACCTACTGCAGAGACAGGATTTCACCATCTCGCCAGATGATTCATTCTAAATAAGTTTTTCCCAAAATTAATTTTCCCCAGTTTAAGAAGTCACAGCTTATTCAGTGCCACCACTGGAAGATCAAACTAGGGCTACAGCTGACCCAAGAAGAGGATGGATAAGGCTGTCTCCAGGTGAGTTACTGCCCCTACTTCTGTACCACATGGAAATGAATACCTGCGAGAGCAGAGAAAGCAAGGAGGACCAACATTCTCTGTTATGCTTGAGGCCAACTATCACACCCTCAAAACCCAGAGGCAATGGTGCCATCTACATGCTCAAAGAAGCAAAATAGAAAGAGGTCTCAGCATGTGAGCTACTACTACTACGTTTTTTTTTTTTTTCCAGAGGCTATGGGTGATTTTCTTGATGAATGAAAATTGAACAAGGCTCAGTTAGATTTGATTTTTTTTCCTTCCCTATTTTTGTCACAAGACAAAGGGATCCTTGGCAAAATGTGGCACAAGTTTGAGTTTCAGGAATTAGTCAGAAGTCACACTGTCCAAGGCTAAGGAGAGCCAACACGAATCCTATCAGAAAATATTTTTTTTCCAAAAAGGAGTGCTGCAAGCCTGTACATGTACATGTATTCATATGTTGGTCTTAGATATCTGATTGCACACACAGAAGGAGCTGATGTTTCAGTCCTAGCAGTACTCAATTCTGTTGCAGGTCAGGGCTAAGATAATAGAACAATTCCAAAAAGCCCAAGCCAAACCAAAACAAAAACATTCACGCAAGGGAAAAAAACAACAAAAAGAACAAAAAACACAACATGAACACTCCTCACAAACCGTGATCAAATTCAGGAACATTAATAACATGGTAATTTTTTTTCCCACTATGCTGGCACTCACAAATAAGTAGCATAACATTATGCATAACACATCTTACTATGCATAGAGCAAATTCATGAAATCAAGTGTCAAAAGATTGGAAAAGAACAGAATTCAAGGTATATACTTCCCTTGACTCCTTTCCTTGGATGTTTGCTTTATGGAAAAATGTTTAATTATTTGATTGCACACTATTCTTCCTGCTTCATTTAGGATACAGGAAATAAGGAAGACATACTGCCCTTTTCTTTATGTGGAAAATTCCAGCCCATCCTGTTACAGCTTGGCAAAGTTTCAAGCAATTAGCAACAAGATCCTTTAAAAAAAAATGTAAGCAGTCATAAGAGATGGAGTTGTTATCTGCTGGTAGTATGTGCTGAATGCACTGCTAAACTTCAGAAAGATCCAAGAGTCTCATCTATTTTTCATGATGTATTCTGATATAAGAAGAGATTAACATCTTCAGAGCACTGGCGAATTCAATTTTAATAGGTTTAAGAGCTCAATTAGTTTACAAGCTAACCTCCTAAAACTTTGAGGGTATTTCTGAGTTGTGCCTCTAGAAAATCAAGCTTCAACAATGTTGATCTAAATGTCAAATTGTAGAAAAAGGGATTTTATTCCCTCACAATCTTTAGAGGGAATTCTTTGTTGGTGAGAGAGTCCTGAAGAGTCTGTTTTGTGCCCATGAGTCTCATGCTACATTATAGGTGATTAGAACATGTCATTACAATACAAGGAAGTATTGTTGGAGGGTTTGTTATTAACTTCCTCTTCCAAATGATATAGAAAGACATTCTTGTTTGATAAGAAGTGAGAATAATTTGCAAACTAAGGCCCTGCAACTGCTAAACTCAAAGATTGGAAAAAATCAAGGAACTATTAACTGAAATGTTAATTCTATTGAGTTATTTTATTTGCTAGTCTCATGCAATTTTAATAAAAAGCTTTGCATCTTGTGTTCCAACAACTTACAGAGAAAATATGTATGGTTTTAATTCTGTCATGCAGGATGTATCTGTGTGTCTAAGAAAGATTGAAATAAGAAGAACAATACAATATTTGTCAGTTACAAGTGTGTATTTTTATAATCTTGCAACATGAACGATTTAATCATTAGTAAAACAATGGACTCTGTTGGCAGAAAATATGCAAACCAACGGTACCTGTGAGCAAGCTTCTGTATTTAACAATTATTTTATTTGTAAAATCTTTCAAAACTCATGCTAAAAATGCAAAAGGTCACATGGCACTGTTCAAGAAGCGTCTAGATGAGGTGCTAAGGGATATGATTTAGTAGCTTAGTGGGTAGGGATGGTGACAGAAAGACAGTTGGACTAGATGATCTTGTAGGTCCTTTTCCAACCTAGTGTTTCTATGATTCTATGAAAAGCATATTAAGATCTGTCAGATCTACGAAGTTCAAAACAGTTGCATTCACCTTTTCCATTAAAGGTAACAGCAGCACAGAAAGAAATTCATGGAACCAGAAACCATAGGACAAATTGAGAGTTATCTCAGTTCCCTAACACATATCAACATTCAGCCACATGCAGCAGTGCCTGCACAATGAATGGTGGCAAGAAATTCAACAGCCAAGTGGAGTGAAAGGAGACAAATCAGTCATTCAAAAAATGTCTCAATTTTACAGGGTTATTTATTCACCCATTTCTGTTACTTATATTTGCAGTTCTTAGCCTATTACACAAGGAAAAACATAGATTATTAAATTGTAATTTTCATTTACTAATGTAGTACAAAAAGGAACATTAATATGCAACTGAAACACTATTTAAAGGACTGTACATATAGTTCAACAACACCTCCATTAATACTTTATGACAAAGGAATAAGTAATGAACTCTCCTTTAAATAGACTAATGTAACTAAAATTCTGGTACTCAAATGGATTTTCTTTGTAAGAGAAAGAGATCAAACGCAAGACTAACATTCTCAAAAGTGAACTTTCTATATTTCTCCAGATTTGTTGGGCTTGAAAAATAATCTCTAAAAACAGTGTACAAACAAAAAATGCTAAAGTAAACCCAGGATAAATTAATTAAGAATAACTATGTAATAACAATAACAATAAACTTTAAATATTGATATTAAATAATAACAAGAGAATCAGCTTGCTACCATCTGTTTCATCAGAAACGTCGACTTTATATGTGATAATGAAGTATACTATGAGCTTAATGCAAAGCCTACAATTAGAAAACACACTTTAAGGTTTTTTAGTATACATGGCATATTGTTAAGCACTATTTGCATGAAAGCATCTTTCTTTCTAGAACCATCTAGTTTCTAGATTAGCCTCCCACGTGCTGATTTCTGATTTGCTTGGTTTTCAATGCATTGCAGATAACATATCAGTACCATGGCAGCCAGACTTCTGCAAAACCCAAGCCCAGGCCATCTTCTTGCAGGGAGCACAGCGGACTTATCGCTGAGTGAATACAATGGAACCACGGCTATAATAGCTCTGTGCCTCTATAGGTGCCACATACCCCCAGTTTCAGCCTAAGAGCATAAATTTTTCTGTGGTCCTTCTCCTACGACCTCAAAAGATAATTCTGTAAAAGATAACTGAAAAAAATCTCTCTGTAAACGAGACATGGCAAATGTGCTTTACATCATCCTTGTATGTATAATTACCTGCCACTGATATTGCTGAACAGAAAAACTATAGCACAGAAAAGCCCAGCACGGAGTGTGGCATTGACAAGAGTGGAACTCAAAATGGCAAAGAAGACAGAGGTGCATTTTAAAAAGGAAAAGCTCTGTTGTGTACCTTCAGTCAGAATTTCAATTTCATTTTTCTATAATTTCTTTGAAATGGGAACATAAAATAGGTTGCCTTAGAAAAAGATGGAGGTCCCTGTGTATCGCACCA
Source organism: Penelope pileata (assembly GCA_013396635.1). Taxonomy (NCBI): domain Eukaryota; kingdom Metazoa; phylum Chordata; class Aves; order Galliformes; family Cracidae; genus Penelope; species Penelope pileata. Next base: position 61,439 of record WBMW01003006.1, on the reverse strand, counting down.
TGAGTCTGTGTCCTTCATAATGCAGCTGCGCAGTCCACTTGTGAAAATTAAGGCTGCAGATGTGCTTACCATAAACACAAAGCAGATATAATTTCCTTCTTTTTTTCCCTTAGGTACCAGTGCATACAATAACATAATAAATCCAGGAACATAGTTTGCTCTAGTATACCGATGTGTAGGATACACTACAAGAGATTCAGTCTTGGTGATAAATATGCAGTACTTGTACATCTTCTCTGAAACAGCTGAAGCATGTGAGCTTAATGAGCATCGTGCTCTGCTTAGACTAAGCATATTCTGTATTTTTTTCCTTTAACAGAATAATCTCCTTGAAGATTTCAGAGAGTGCATTGTATTTTAAGAGGTTTTTTGATGGATAGGAGTCAATCCACATTTACTTTGGTTGAGCAGATTTTTATAGGCCTCAATTAGCCAAAGCAAAGCCTTTGATCTGATTTAATTAGACAGTAATCTACTTTTGAAGGAAAATACCTAAAGTGGAAAACAGATATAAATGAAGGGCAAAATAAAACCAGTTGCACCATGAAACAGCATGGGCTTAGCACAGCTGTTTCCTGTTACACAAAGACTTCCAGTGAAGGAAACAAATTGACAGAAATGGCAGCACTGAGCTCACCTGAGACAGATAAGTTCATTTTCCAACAGATGTGCAACCTGCAGTAAACTGTAGGGATGCAAACTGACTCTCATTAAGATCACGTCTACCTGGGATTCCTGTAGTCCAATTTCAGTATTGGACTATATGTTTAGACTACAAATACTTATTTTCATACAAAATCCTGTATGTTTAAAATACAAATACACTTCAGGCTTAGGCTCTTGGCCCTTTCAGAATACTGTCTGAGGAAATTCAAACATTTCACAAGAAATTGGGTTCAAAGAGAGAAAAATAAGAGAAACTGAGAACTTGAAAAAAAAAAAAACCCAAAGTGGTCTCAAGCACTGCATCCACAACCCCTTCAGCAATTCACCGCTGTAACCTTCATACCCGGTTTGAATCCCTCAAAAAAACACAAAGTGAAAAAACAGGAGACAGGTCAATCAGCCCAGATTTACACTCAGCTTTGGGCAGCAGACATGAACTACAGCAGTCTGTAAAGTCTCAGATGGGGCTAGGATTAAAGCAGCTGGATGGGGCTTGAGAGAGAAGGAAGCAAGATCTATCACACTTCTTACTACTGGAGTCAACTCCATTCTTATTCTAGAACATGCAATAAGATATACAGGTGAAAGAAAAAAAAATCCCATTTTACAACTAAGTTAATCAAACAAGAACGAAGTGTTTGTGCATTCAGTAAGCATTACCAGCAAAGCTTCATGAGACATGTAGTGAGCACACTGATGACCGAAGCTCAAACAAGTAAAGGTACCATGCTCTGTATCACTTATGATGTGAGATATGCATTTCACAGCTTAACCATCTTTGGCTCTTAAAAAGTAAGTCCTGCACAGCATGAACTGTAAAACCATACCAACAAAAGTGTTTCTTGGAGTCCTAAAAAATGTTTAAAAGTAATTCAATAAGAAAGCATTTAATGGGAGTGGGGGGCAAATAGGATAGGAGCCTTAACAATATTAACAGGTCTGTACAAATAGCCACATCCACCCAAAAGCATAATCAAATGAAGTGATAGTTATGTTACAACCATCAACACAGAAAGTCTCTCTACATGCTAAGCCTTTATGCTTATGATGCAAACCTCTGCACCAGATGTAAAATCTGGCTCCCCTTTCCTGTTCTGTACCTGGCTTTCACTAGTGCATGATTTGTTTTCTGTCCCTGTTCAATGTAGCAGATTAGCTAGGAGAAATCTAAACTGTGCATCATTAACAATATTCACTCCTGCAATGTTAGCTTCTTTTGTAACTTGCACTTCTCTCATAAAAAAGGTTTGCAAAACTTTGCATGAAATGCACTTGAAAATAGACATTCAGATGTTAGTCGGCAAGGACAGATGAAGTGCAATCACATTTATCTTTACAACAGTATCTTGCCAGTCTAAACCTGAACAAAGCTGCTCCAACATCTTTGTTGGTACTGTTCAATATTAACTTAAAGCCCTCATGCTCCACCTCACACCACTTCACTGGCAGGAGTATGAATAACTGTAGCAGGTGGGCCAGTGTGGTTTCAAAAGCAATGTAATACAATCAACTGTACAATATCAGATTTCAAGAACGCAAAAGACATCTAGAGCAAAGGCTGATCCTTAAGCAATCCTAATATTGGCATTAAAGTGTTCAAGATCCCACGGGGACCATTTTATCTTCTGACCTCGGGTTTTAATTGAAACTTTAAACAAAATATATTACCTATTTAATGCAGCTGAGCTGGACTCTGGCCTTTGTAGTGCATGTTGTCATGCCAAGCAAATTAATCTGTGTAACGTTAGTATGTACTTTTTAATTTACATCAAAGAAATATGACAGAGAGAAAACAAACATCAAGCCAACTCTATACAGCCTCTTGAATAATTATTTTCTTTCTAGTTTTAGAGTTTTAATTTTTAGCTGTTTGGAGTTCTTTTGCAAAAAAAAAAGGTTTTACTTCTTGGTACAAAGCCAGAGAAACATATGGTTTCTTTAGCTGAGTTGTTGCACACCTGGCAAAATAAATCACAGTAACAGGAGACCAAAATCTACCCTGCAACTTTTCATATGCACAAACTTAGAATATTTGATGCTGGTCTTCTGGCCCTGCCTGTTGTATAACGATTAAAATGCAAAGTCAGATGGACAGCTTGCTTCTTGAAGCCCAATATTTCTTCTTCATTTAAGAGGCAAGTTGCTCAGAGTTTTAAAAAAATGAGAGCCAGCTGGGTAGACTGGCACACTGGAGGAATGAGTCCCTGGGTCTGGCAGAGCAAAAGGCCAATAGAAACAAGTGCAGGAAAAGAACTGTAAGATAAACAGGGAAAGCAGGTGGCATAAAGGCTTAACACTGCTGGAGTGCTAATGCTGCCGCACCTGGAGTGCCGGAGCTCAATTCATTCAAACAGTTCATTCTGTGTTTATTCTCCTTCATATATTTCATCTACACCACACAGGGAAAAAAGCCTCCAGAAAATCTTCAATGAAATAATCAAATTTCTAATAACAGAAATTAGAGCAAGTACTGTTTTCTTAGATCACATGCCAATATCTAAAACTGAACAAAGCAGCGCCATTGCCAGAGACCTGGAATACATCAATCACAATGACAATTGCAGTAGATAATCCTCAAACTGTAACTACTCTTGGATTCCATTATAGGCCATGAAGACCTACTCCATGTGTCTTGGTGAGACAGGGAAGGACCCTTCCTTCTTGCACAGGTGGGAAGCACACCCCAGGTTCTCTCCCTTCCTCTCCCACACACAGTGAGTGGGCACAGCTCAGACAGCTTCATGCAGCTCCAAGCATAGGAGACAGGACTGGCCTATTTCAGCGCCTCTAGTCTCCTGCTTAACAGCAAGTAGTAAGCAGACAAGTTTATGTAATGCTGTATATCAAAGGGAGTGCTATGCTGAGTGTGTTTATAACTCTGTCTTGAACATCAAAACAGAAATAAACAATCCAGTCAGCCCTCTGCTGCCCAGTGATACAGTATGAGCTGCAGAGCAGATGCACTTTTGATAACGGATGCGTTCGCCTTGTTCTCCTGTCACACCTGCTGCAAAGAGGTGACTGAATAGGTGTTCAGGATTTATTTCATCAACTCAAGTGAGCAAGTCTAAGCCAGCCATCTCAGTGCCTTTTACAGGAGAAGTGTGCTTGTGGAGGATTATTCACACAAACTAAAACAGGCGTTTAAGACAGGTGGGCTGAATTACTCCCCAGAGGTATCTTTTCTTTCCACAGGATGAAGGGAGCACAGCTACCTAGCTCTGACTCGCCATCTCACCTTCATACTGTTACAGGCAGGAGAGAACAATCTGATTCCATGTGTCTAATTGCAGTATCGAGCCCATGTAGACACTGAGGACGGCTTTAAACAAACCTGCTGTTAACATAGCTGCACTGAGTTCAGTTGAATTCACCATCTGGCTTCTCACCTAGCCTCTTGCATTGCCTTTGCAATACAGCCAATAAGCCACACCTCAGCAACAAGTGTGAAGCATGTTCTGGTTTCCCTGCAAAACCTGCAATCACAACAGCAACCAAAATACAAATATACACTATGTCCAGGGTAAGCTGTACTTTACAGAGACCCATAATAGCCAGTTGCTCTTTGCAATAGCCTGAAAGGGGCTATGGTAAGTTCAGCTGGCCCTGACTTGTTATGCCACCAGGATATATGTGGCTGTCAGCAGCTGCCTAAAGGAAGCAGAGCCCAGCACACGTGCTGAGCAGCTGAGGGAGGACGTGTAGCACCAGCCAAGCCCTGACAAAGGACTGAACTGGGCTTTGTGCTCACTGTCACTTTGTGAGTTAATACATGCAAATCCCAGATGTAGAGTGATCTTGGACTTTGTGGACCGAGGAAAGGGTAAAGGAAGCTGAGAAAGGCCTCCTGAACCTAAAAAAGCAACCAATGGGAAAAAAGTAGTACATTAAAGAACCCTTCAGGTCATTGTGATTCCAAAGGGAGCACCTTTCATTCATAGAAATAAGTGATGCAGGCCTGTTTTGTAATGAAACAACCATCATGTGGGAAACAACATTGTTTTTTATTTTGCAATTTCTGTACTTCTGAGAGCACTTTTATCAGAATTATGAAATACATATCCGTACTAAGGAGGGCAATCAAACTTCTGAGCATTTGCTGGAGCACTACAGTACATCAAAAGCCAATACAGGACACCAATAGTAAGCAGACGTTTAATTCCCACAGTCATGACTGTTGATAACCCCATCAAATTTATCAGCAAATGCTGATAAATAAAAATGATGAAGCAATAGTTTAGCTAAGACTCTCTAAGAAAAAAATGTGCAAATTTAAGCTATTTGCATTAATCTTGTAAGGCTCAGAATTTAGGTAGAAGTCACTCTGCATTGAACTGTATGAACTGTTAAGAAAGTGCTTATAGTATTACAGACATTAGATACTATGTCACTGTGGCAAGTATTTAATTTAGCATTTACAGAGATTTGCAAATACGTAGCATCCACTACAACCAGAGTATTTGTTACCATGTCCAAGAACTTGTAAGGAGCTAATGAAAGATAAATTTTCCAAATAAGTAGAGAAGAGTGAGTGGTGCCTCCTTTTGACAGCTGTGTTAGCCAACTCATTCCCTTGCATTTCTGGTATTGGGGATCCTAACTGTTTCTAAATATATTTTTATCATCCTACTTCAAATTATTCAAAGGCATCTCAAGGTCTTTTCTTTCTCAGATAAGAGCTTACAGAATCTACCTCAGCAGAAACTGAGGTTGGTGAGTAGAAGCGCAAGCCCCTTCAGAGATAATTCCACTTAAAACATCTCTGGAACAATTAAGAACCAGTCTCCTTCTTTACAGACCTGAATAGTACAAATAATAATTCATATTTTTTCTTCCTGTTACTTGTTTAGTGTATTTTGTGTAAAAATGTGATGAAGAATAGGGTTAGATGAAGTTAAACTTAAAAACAAAAAAAACACCTCGCAGTTAATTTTCTTGCAGTACTCAAGGGACTCTGCTAAAATTTGAAGAACAGACAGGCAGGCTCTGTACAAAGAATTCTCTCACTGCAGAACTATCTAACAGTAGATCAGCTGGGAAACACATTTTTGTCATAACCTGAAAAAAAATATATATCCAACTAGTTCTGTGGGCCCTTTTGGACATCTTGTTGATTTATAAGGTAATTTAACATCCGAGACCCATACAAAATTATAATTATTGCGACTTTCCACTCCATTTTCTATGAAGCAAATGCAAACACATCTTAGCTCCAAAGATAAATAAATAAGAGATTAAAAAAAAGCAGATTGCACATGTGATCTCCAAGCTACCGGATGAGAGACTCTAGAGGCAAAGGAAAACACTAATCCATGCATTCTAAATGTAAAAGTTCTGTACGGACACTCTTAGATATCCAATAGTTGATAGCCTAATCATTTATTATGCCCTGATCCAGTACTGCGTTTGCTAGTATGAAAGTTCTGAACCAGGTCTGACTAATTTGCTTCTACTGAAGGCAATTATTTTGTTTTTATTAGCTAATTTATTTGAGCCCCAGTTGTCTGGCTAAGCTCTTTTGTTTCACACTGCCTGACTCCGCATATGTCTTTCTGAAGCAGTAACAATACACTTACCCATCATGTTGTATAAGCTCTGTGGTGCAAACTGCCTTGGCATTTTCTGTATTGCTTCTTTGTAAACCGTAAGGGCATCCTGAGGAGAGAGACACACATGGGACAGATCATTAGTAAAGCACCAATTTTAAAAGCAGTCTTACACATAAATTAAAAACAAACTATCCTCCCCAAATAAAGAGGTGCAGAGAGAAAACAAATCTGCATCATAAATAGCACAGAAAGCTCACATTTCTTGTATACAAAAGTTTTACAAATTCAGTGAAGCGTATTGGCAAGAGAACAAATTAGTTTCAATAATACAGCTCCTTTCCCACATGAAAATAAAAGAAAAATTTCTTTAAATTTCTTGAAGACTCATGAGTTCATAAATACACATAAAATTCTATAGGCCAGTAGATAATGTGAAACAATAGACAATATCAAACAGCAGACAAAGGATTTTCAGACGACTAAGCTACAGTAAGTGACCTAAAAATAAAGAAATCATTGTCTACCACCACAGAATAACAAAATATAATCCTCATAAGTGAAATTTTGCTCCACAGAAAGAATGAGATGGACCATAGTTCAGAATGCCAAAAGTGTGTTCTCTTACAAATGTGCTTTGCACATTTTATTGATTTGAATTACTTGATTACGTATTTATGATTCATTCAGCACTTTGGATGCTTACTGGTCAGTCTGTTAGCTCTGTATGGCTTACCAAGTCATCCCATCAAATAGTCACAGCTTGTCACAGTTGAAATATGCTTGAAAAAATCTAACTGTATGACCAAGCCTGGGTCAGACAGTCATGACCACCAGGCAGAAAAATGATGTTTTAAATTCTCAAAACCCCTTGCACCTCCCAGGCATTGCACTCCACCTTTACACTCTATCAGCCATGCAGGCAATATGCTGCTGTTCTCTTATCTTTATGGATATATTAGCTGTCTGTGCCTGAGTTTTAACCAATTAGTAACTGCCATCTGACAGAACTGGATTCTGCAGTTAGACGACAGAGAATGCATAGGGCTTGTGAATGTCTAGTCCTCAACAGCCGAGTTAGGTGTCACAGTCAGAAGGAGTTATATGGATCAAAACCATGCGTAACTTCTGTTCTGAAGTATGCCTGGCAATGCAAAAAGAGAATGATTTTCTTCTGAATCCCGCAAGAGGTGAGAACTCAAGCAAATGACTACTTTTAATAATTTCCTAGGGAGAATGGAAAGGAATCACAGCTGTTGCATGTGCACACATAAACGACATGGGATGGGTTGGGTGCCATGCACAAAACTATATATAAAAAATTCAATCTGCTGTAGCACTTAGGCCAAACTATCTCAAAATAGCATTGGAATTTTATTTATGTATCAGGATATTTCTAATCACTGAAGTTTTGAATTGTTCCAACTAAGTTTTATTTTTGGAGATTCAGTTGCAAACATAAATGCATTTAAATAACTAAAGATGGACACTGTTTTGAAGCAAAAAAGCACATTAGGTCAGTTGGTCTGTAGCAGCCTATATAATTTTCACAGGAATAGGGACAAAGCCAAAAAGAATGAATTGGCATATTATCAGATGTGATCATTGCTAATACTGATTCCAACACTAGAATATCACACTGCAAATTAACATTGTCTCACCCATGGTTGTAGAGAATAGAAACTCTGCAGAGAATATTAATCATGGTGTGGTGAAATTCAGTCAATTCATGCCTGTGTTGTATTTTGAAAGTCAGGATGGAAGCAATGGGCATTATTTGTGTATTATTTTATAGTGATGTTGTAGACAAATCTGGAGTGTTACCTCATAGTGTCCTTGTTCATGAAAAAGTTTTCCTAAGTTATAAAGACAGCTAGTAACAGAGCTTTTATGAGCATGTGGATCTTTCAGATTTTCATCAGGGATCTCTGAACACTTCAGGAACGTCCTCCTGGCTTCCTCTGTCTTCCCTTGGTTCATCAGGATGATACCAGTATTTAAATAGGCAGCTGTGAAGATGGAAAGTAATGTTATATTTTTAATATAGAGTTCCGTTATGTTTAATCTGATCTTCAATTTACTTTGAAGTAATATCAGAAAGAGATCCCATGATTTGGCTTTTGTATAATATAGATCAATCCCTGGTATAAAGAGGAACAGATAAGAGGTAAAAGTTTATAAACAAGGAAAGGATAATAGTGGCTATAAAGATTGAGGAAAGAGAAAAGGGAACACTGGTTAGGTGGTGCGCTCTATGTCATTTCTCTTATTAGGACTGTATCAAGCACATGGTGTCATTGCTTGAAATGTAATTTGCTATTTTCTTATAAAAATATATACATACGTTTATACACACACGGTGTACACATACACATGCATAGTTATATATGGACGATTCAATACTTCACCTACAAAAAAATAAGTGCTTAAGAAGCTTTCAGTTAATTTCAGAACCATTAATGGGTAGCATCTTATAAATTGTTTCCTTTTTCCTCCATGCAAGAAAAGAAAAATGAAAAGGCTTAAAAAAAAAATTTGTATTATTCACCCACACCACATACAGCAAAAATCAAGAGATTGGCTCTAGCAAAGAGAAAACAAGAGTCTGTAAATTTGGGCAGTAGCATCTACTGTTAACCACTCCAGATCAGAAGCATTTCATGTTCTAACGGTGCTATCCAGGGTAAATCCCTATCTGTTTCTTCCCTTCACCGCAGTAAACATAGTTGTTGAATATAAAACAGTTGCTTTCAGCTGCGAAGTGTGGAATTTCTCCTTTTGCTTTTAGAATGAAAAGAATTCTGGGCAAAAAAAAAGTGTTATTAAAGAGCAGGAAGATTTCCTTAAAAATGCTAGTCAATATTATGCAAGTTTGTATAGCTGAAATACTTACAAGCTAATGTGGGTCTGCTACCAATTGCCAGTTTATAGTAATGCAATGCCTCTGAAAACCTGTTGTTTTCCTGAAGCAGTAATCCTCTGTATATGGACAAAAAAGAGAGAGAAAAAGAGAGAGAGAGGGGAAGGTTATTCAAAGTGTAATTTCAAAATATATTTTATGTCTCATCACATCAGATTAAACAAAAATATTAAAAACAAAACTAAGGTAACAAAGACAAATATGGTGACAGAGATATAATAAACCTTTGTGTTACTAACAATTCAGGGGGAAAATTTTTTGGTGTGAAAACAGGATCTATGTGTAGACAATGGGTACATTCATATGACTTTACCAAAGGTGTTAAATGCAGTAGTTTCAGCTTCCCTGGAAACAACGAGACTCATTTACTCATTTGACAAAATGATACTCCAAGATCTTTTAAAGCGGTTGGAGTATGGTGGAACTATTTGTACTTTTAAGTCACTCAAGTTAAGCTTGTTTTCTCTCCTTGACTTGAATTAAACAGACCTTTTTCAAATGCACAATAAAGTTAACCACTTAACTCTTCTCACATATTACTTTAACCATTCCTTGCTGAGCGATTTTACTAGATTATTCAATGTAGGGCTAAGCATCTACATTAATTCATTTTTTTTCCTGTCTTCTTGCTGCTCTGAACAAATTTAATAACTGAAGAGGTGTCAAAAATTATTCCTAATTCTTCCAGTTCTGTTAGTTTCATAATTCATGAGCTTTAATTAATGCTTTTATGATAAGCATCCTTGTGAATTACAAATTACAGCAGCCATACAGAGGTTACTGAGAAATAAGTGGTGTGGACATCATGAATTCACAGCGGTATGCTTGAATGAGCACTCAAAGCATCACAGTGTTCCCAAAGTTTTAAGAATAGAAGAAGCATACGCAAATGCCTTAAAATCACAAAGATAAGAAAATCGTTAACAATTAGTTATTTTAGAGTTCAGACTCAGACATTATCCAGTGGTAGATGACCCTGTTTGTACACCTCAAAGTATTCAGAAAATAATAAATGTAACTTTCTTATAGGAGGTGGAGGAAGTGGAGGGCTATCATCTCCAATTTTATTTTCCCTAACCCATAATGTCTTTCTCTCCATTCTCTCCACTTTTATCTGGTAATAGCTTTTCAAACTGCAAAGAGGTTGGACTTATCCCATCATCCACTTCCATTCAGAATTTCTTTTCCCTCCAAAGTCTCAGGAAAACTTTTTGAATCAAACCACTAGACTTCAGAGGAAGAAAAAAGTGTTGTTTGCTTCTGATCATTGGGTTAGAGTTTAACAGAATGGAAGAATATATATACCCTCTTTTTTGTACACTCTCTCCATCAGCACCATCTGCCCTCAAGTTTGATAAAGCACCTGTCCACTAGCCACAGATTAGGCAGCAAGAGACTTCCAGTATTAACATTCCTATTTCTAGTGTAAGCACTTTTGCGTATTAAAAGAAGCAATACAGTAATTGGTCAGCTTGAACACAAATAAATTACCTTGGTAAGCATATGACATTTATGTTCTTTGAATTAAAAGCACTTCTATTTATCTTCTCTGTTAATTACATGCTCTATTACTTGCACTCTTAATTTATTACTCGAAACTTTAAGGTGTTTTTTTTTTCCCTTACTTCTCTTCCAGAATACTTAAACAAACAAACAAACAAAAAACCAACAGTTGTTCTACTGACATTCTCTTTCCTCTCACAAACACATAAAAGCACAAGCTGCTTGGATGCCTGATCAAGTACTGAATTAATTTCATTAAATTCAAATAATTTCACTTCATTTTTTTATGAGATTTGGTACAAACAAAACAAAATAAAAACAGAAAGATGGATATAACCTAAAAACCTTGATCAGGCATGAAACCACCTCCTCTTCTTGTGAAAGTGGTCCTGATTGATCACTGTTTTTCCCTCTGGTTTCTGACAGTACAAGCTGACTAGATTTATGAGTTTCTAGTTCTAGTTTCAGATTAAACAAAGATAGGAAAAATTGTAAAGAAAAATTCAAAAATAGAACTTTTATTGAATAAAATTAACACAAGAACAGTCTAAAGAGATATATCTAAAGAGATATATTTCACTTCCCAGATAAAAAACAAGATCCTACCTAGCTTTAAGCTTAAACAGGGTGATGCAGGCATATAAATATGCTCACTAACCTCTAAGGTCAGCGCAGGAGGTGCTCCAGGCACAGAGCAGAAGTTCCCTGCAGCCCACGAGAGGCCCATGGTGGAGCAGGCTGTCCCCCAGCAGCCCATGGGAACCACATGGAGCAGATCTCCACGTGCAGCCATGGAGGTGCCCATGGTGCAGCAGTGGATGTGGACTGTAGGACACTGCAGCCCATGGAGAGTCCTCGCAGGAGCAGGGCCTGGGCCAGAGCTGTGGCCCATGGAGAGGAGCCTGCAGTGGAGCAGGAGGTCTGCAGGAGCTGCTACCTGTGAGGCCCTGTGCTGGAGCAGTGTACTCCTGAAGGATGGGCCCTGTGGCACGGAGCTGTGCTGGAGCAGTTCTTGAGGAACAGAGGAGCATGGAGAGGGATAGATGAAGTGAAACACATCGGTTGTGACAATGAAAGCCCATGATCCCTTGAAATGCTTAGCATTTGTTTGTTCAGATTCATTTAGGTAGTCTCAATTCCTTCCTTCCTTCTCCTACAGCTGATTGCTAGGGATAAAGTCAGAAAATGGCAATGGCAGATGGAGTCTGCTTCCTCTTCTATCGGCTTTCGAATCTTTTAGACAAAAGTAAGTTCCTTTCCATTCATCTGAAAAGGACTGATAATGGATGAATGATGAGTCTATAAAAAATGACAAACTGTCAAAAAAAAAAAAAAAAGCCTCGTGCACACATATTTCCACTTTTATGTGGGAGAAAAAAAGATTAAATGTTTAGCCAAAACTTTTATCATTTGACTTGCAAATTTATCTATCTCCACAATCAAACAATTTTTTTTTCATACCTATGATCATGCTTTATTACATTGAAGACATCTTTTAAAAGTTCAGGGCACATTACTGATGTTCAACAAAAACATAGGTCTACTCCATCTCTTACTAAAGGAGAAAGTTAATTTTTATCTCATATTGACACTTCTTCCATCTACAGTAAATGCAGGGACAAAATAAAATGTTTGCTCTGAATGACCAATTTCTACATGCAGAGAAAAAAATTCCCTCAGTGGAAACACATCTTGTGAGCACCACCGAGGCTCCAACAGCTCCCAGCGGTCAGGGCAGATGGCCACATAAGGAAGCTCCTCCTCTGCCCAGCAATGGGTATGTTCTTGATATGCCATTCCGTTTCTTTGTTTACATTTCAAGACGATAACTACTCTTCAGAGACTGTTGGTAGAAGATAAGAAATGGATAGAAAGAATAAAAAAGAAGAGGTACAGTGCAAACCACTAACCAAAAGCCAGTGGTGGAGCAGGACAATCAGTATGTACCTATCTTTCATAGTTACAGAGATACAAAGCCAGCTTTTTTTCCTCACACAAGAGCAAACAAGGGAAAGTACGTCCTTGCAATAAGGATGCTTGATAAAAAAGAGTCATCTCAAGTGTTGAACTTGGATGAGTACAGAAGAGCTTAAAGGCTTCTGATACTTTTTAATAAACTTTCAGTGGTTGCTAGGGATACTCAAGCTAAGTAAATAAAAGAGCATAACCCCAAATACCCTGGAAAAAAAACAAACCACACAACCAGTTGCTTCAAGCTTGCAGCTTCAAAGCTCTTCTTCCCTTACAGTTCACTTCCCAGATGTAAGGCACATAAATTAAAACATTAATTGTAACACATAACCTTTGCTCAAAGAAAGTTTACTCACATAATTGCACAAATGTGAAGTCTACGAGATGAGAGGGGGCAAAAAAGACTAAATGGCTCCTTTTGCTTAGTGAAACAAGTACTGTGGAGGAATAAAGTTTCTCTGTAAAAATACACGTGGATGAAATTACTTGGAAAAGAAAAAGCTACCTAAACCACAGGACACAAAGCAAATGGATATAAATTGACCATGAATTAATTTAGGATGAATTAGGAGGCAAGTTTTAACTATCACAACTATAGGCAACAAGACTCTGGAACAGCCTGACAACAGGATTTCTTTGCTTACATTGCTTCTAGCTAATTTTACAGTGGAGTGTGAAACACTTATGAAATGGAGGATATGAGCTGACTGCTTGCAGCAGCAGCAGACCTCACCCACCAACTTAGGAAGTATCTCAGATTCCTGTTTGTCCAGTTGCAGGAAAAAGAAAAAGATAAAAGTAAATTCTGGGGATCTAGAAACGCTACACATCACTTCTATAGATAAGAGTCACTTACTTACTTATATAAGTGAAGCAAAACATTTCCCCAAAACTAGTTCTCAAGTAAGCATCCTGAATTCTTTAAGCTGCCAACTTTCACCTATCTTACTTGACCAGCAACTTGAATACATCTTCCTGTCTTCTTTCTTGGCCTTGTTTCTGATGTAGTCATTGAATACACCTTTTAGGCATTGAAAAGTAGAAAAAAAATACAAACAGGCAACCTATTGCTTTCCTATATTTACACATTAATTTCTTTTCAGTGTCGCCATATTAAAGCCAGTTCCCCTGCTTAAAAAGCGAACTTCTCAGTCACTAAAGCTGGCGTAAAGTAACCACATACAATACACAGGAACTGTAAGTGTCATGAGGGTAAATACGTCTGTTAATGAAATATCAATTTAACTTTCAGACCAGGTACAGCAATAAAGTACGTGCTTGGTCTATGCCAACCCTTCCACTGTCATTTGCAAAACTAATGGACGGAAAGACAGCCCAGAACATGAAGACATTAAGTCTGTTTCTTAATTAAGGTTTTTTTTGTTTTGTCTTGTTTTTTAAGAAATTAAGCCATTTAACTACTCAACCAAATGACTGCTAACCTTCTCCAAGAGTCTACAACAATGTTTCATTAACAAGAAAGCCAGTCATGAAGGAACAGTGCCAACAGGGAACGTTTATAACATCCTGCTAGCAAATACATAAATGGAACACAAGTCCTACTTTTGGTAATCAATAATAGCCCATAACCAGTAGGTAGTAATACAGAATGACCATTCCCTTTGCAGAACTCAACAACCAGAGTAATCCATAGCAGCATTAGTAAAAATTTAAAAAAAAAAAAAAATTTGAAACAAAACAATCACCCAAAAAACTCTCTAATCTTTCAGATAGCACAGACAGAACTCCGTCATTTTCTCCCAATTCCAGGGGAAAGTTTTTCAAATGGAAGTTAATTATTCAGCAAATAGTTCTGTTCTCCTCTCTGTCTCTGGGTCAGTTCAGTTCAGGTTGTCATCACTTCAGCATGACATCAACTGCTACAAGCCCTGATGCCTCAACAGAGGGAGGGCTGCCACAGGGACAAGGGGTGGCATTGCTGCTGCCTTTTCTCCTTCCTCTTCTGAGTGCCAGCACCCCACAGACGAGATGCCTGTTCCCTCATGCGCCTCAGCAGGCACTGTGGGATGAGAGCTGGCCAGAACCGCTTACGAGATGGGCCTTTTTTTAGAACCATAGAATGGTTTGGGTCAGAAGGGATCTTAAAGACCATCTAGTTTTAACTTCCCCGACATGGGCAGGGACACCTCCCACTAGACATGGCCTTGAACACTTCCACATCCACAGCTTCTCTGGGCAGCCTGTTCCAGTGCCTCACTGGCCTCACAGTGAGGAAAGTATTTCTTCCTAATAGCTAATCTAAACCTATCTTCTTTTAGCTGAAATCCTTGTCCCATCACTGCACTCTCTGATAAAGAGTCCTTCTCCAGCTTCCTATAGGCCTTCTTTATTTACTGGAAGGTACTAATGAAGCTGAACTGCAATGTCTATGGAATGGATGAAGTTTATGTACAAACTGTCTCAATTTCAAACAATGAAACATTTAACTGAATGCCACTGAATGCGTTTCAGCTCTCAACATTGCTTATAAAAATATTTGTACTTCATATTACATTGCAGGTGCCCGAAAAAGCCCCAGAGTAGAGATTTTCACTGCATGACACCACTGGTCACTGAAGTGATCTTTGGATGCTACCTCAAAAGGTAGTCTCACAGACTTTATGCAGAGAGCTTTGATTACAGTAAGACACAAATTTCAGCTGCTGCCCTTGATAGACGAAGAGTGCTGGCAAAGCACAGATTACTTTCAAACAGGTTTGTAGCTATTCTCATTTTCTGCTGAGAAAAAAATAATCAAGTACAAAAACAGTCAACAATACATCCTCTTTGCTTTTTAACTCAACATCCTGAATTGTAAAAACTTCTGTGCTATCAGGAAGAGGAATCACAACCTTGACTCATTTCCTACTATGTGAAGCAGAGCAGTGACTCTGGGCAGGTTCAATTCCAGTTCAATACTAGTTAGTGGGTTAGCTTGGTTTTAGGGATTTTCACATCTTTCAGCTCAAAGGAGATTTTCATGCTAGCACCTTTAAACAGGCAGAAGCTGAGGGAACACAATTTCAGGTGTTATGCAGGCTAAAAACAACAGACAAGGAACAACTTTGCTCATATTGATTTCCATAGATTTCACCCAAGGATGCAGAGTTAAAGACTGCATATGAAACACTTATACAATCCCAGACTTTACAGAACTAAAATGTCAGTTACTACTGGAGACTTTAGCTAGCAAAAATCTAAAAAAAAATATAGTAAAAAAATCCACATTTCTTCACATAGTACCCCAAACTTACCAAAGTAAAATGTATGGAAAGCTGTGCTTTGAATTTATTCAAAAAAAAAAAAGTTATTTGAATAATAAACATGTACTCACAAACCTGTATCACTGAAACCAAAATAAGGTATGCGGGGAGAGGAGCAAGGGCATGGTTATTTGTTAGAAATTTATCCTTTATGGAGCACTCCCCAAATGCAACATTTAAATTAATTAGTACCATTTTAAAAGTATATTCAATACTTATGTGAGATTGCCAATCTACTTAAAATCAGCTGAGAAAGTCGGGGTAACACAGATCACTGGTACAGACAACAAAAGACTACTCTAAGCTGAGCTTGGCCTAAATACAAATGAAATAGTAAAAAAAAATTGTCTTTTAATTGATAAGCAATTTTAGTAGTTAGAAATAATTTTAAACATAGCAAAAGAAACCCTGAGCTTTAGGTAAGAATCATAAAAGGCCAAAAAGAAACAAAAAAGTAGTTTTTCATCTACTGATCATTGCCTAGTTTGGAAGAGCAAAAATTTTTCTACAGCTCTGTCCTTGGTACTCCACAGTATTAAAATACATAGGTTTCTTAAAGGCATGGAAAGACATCTCAGTCAATGCTGATTTATCATCTTATGAAATCTAGCTGAAATCAGCAATATTACATAGATTTGAGAACTTGGCTTTGATACTTGTTAAAACTACCTGCAATGCAGTCTCATGATGTCAGAGAAGTTATTTACAGGAGGCCACTTGATATGTTTTTGAAGCATAAACTACCTTATTAAAGTCATATCGTAATACAATCTCCACATACAGTAGAAAACAACAGCTGAAATCCTTTCTGCACTGAAATTATTATGATAATCTCAACTGCTTTTAAAGATCTCAAGCTCCAAAATTCTCTTTAGATTTTCATGAGTTTATATTAGGGAAAAAAAGCTTCCAAACAAGAATTCAAGTACTCAGCCTGAATTTGGGTTTTCTACATTCCAGGTCAAACCTCAGGACAGGCTGGGTATCAAGCAGTTTCATTTCTATGTATTTGGACCTGAGAAATGTCAGCAGAACAAACTCATTTTAACTCACCAACCCAATATTACTGTTAGCAACAGCTTTTCTTTTTTTCTTTTTTCTTTTTTTTTTTAATAAACGTAAAAATAAAAATAATTTCTTCATTGAAGATGCAGATTAGCTTAGAACTTATTGTCTCCCAGGTGTCTGTTGGAGAGAGGAAAAGTCAAGACAAAACAGGTCTTTCTAGGGAATTATAGTTTGTCAAAATCTGTTCATCTTCTGAATCTAGTGATTCTCTATAATATATGTGACTGATGCCTTGTATTATTTTTATCCTCCTTATCCACATTAAATATCTTACTATATGGTCTTTACT
Source organism: Penelope pileata (assembly GCA_013396635.1). NCBI lineage: Eukaryota > Metazoa > Chordata > Aves > Galliformes > Cracidae > Penelope > Penelope pileata. The sequence goes on along the minus strand of WBMW01003006.1, from coordinate 44,213 downwards.
ATATGTATATTCTTCTCTAAAAATGCAAGAATTTATTTATGGTTACACAATTGTCACCTATGAACAAAATGGAAAATGACACATTCTGAATCAGGTAGATCTTCAAAGGGAGATTGTGTAGTTATATAATCTAAATCCATACAGCTTACACCACCCTGACTGGCAAAAGTGGCTGCAACTCAGAGCTGCTGTAAAGCTGCAAAGGTACAGCAGTCAGAAAATAAAAATGTATTACTGAAATCAGCCATTCATCTAAGCTGCTAAATTTGCTAGGTTTTAACACATCAACAGACAACTGCTAAGTCAACAGCACATTTTAGCAGAAAATAGTTCCCTGAAAAAGCAGAAAGAAATAGAGATCATCAAACGCTTCTGTTTACGTAGTTTCTCTTTGATCATTATCCATTGAAAATTGCAAGTTAATCCTTAATAACTTGTTCCTCGATCAGATGGCACTTTGATTTGTTATTGCTGTGTATGAACACAGCTGCAAGTGCTAATTAATTTGTATCAAATTCTGAGGCATAAATGCTAAGAAAAAAATAAAGCATATTTGAGGCTAAAATAGACTTAGGATCTATGATGCCAAAACCACACAAATCAGAAATTACTTCAAGGGTGCTTTCTTTCTAAATATCTGGTAAATGACTGTTTCAGTTTTAAAGGCACATCCTAAAACCCAGAAACTGTAAATCTAACTGGCCTCTTGTAAGCACATGCAAGATGTATTTTTCCATTACAGTATTTTTGTAAAAGGCTCCCATATAACTGCATGCCAAGGAAGTGCTGAACTTGCAAGGAAGCTCTTCAGAGTTTATGCTTAAAATATTGGATTAGACCGGTGTCTTTTACTGTGTCAAAGCTTACTCCATTTACCACTTAGTTTCCATACTGGGTATGGAAAAAAAAACAGGAAAAAAAACAAGACTGCATAAATAAAAAGATTAAAAATAATGACGTAAGATTTTTCAGTTTTTGTAGGATAGTTCAAGCTTTTGTAAAACATAGGGGGGAAAAAAAGAAGAAAGAGGATTCTATTGCATTCAAGATTATTTTACAAAGGTTAAGAATTAGATACTCTTTTTTGCATATGCATAAGTATATACACAGTATATAGTGAACGTTTTAAGTAAACTTCCTTTACTTTCACGGGTATAAGTAGGTGACTTATGCCCTGTATATTTCAACCATCATTTCAGTTAAATTCATTTTATACAAACTCTGTCGAATTCCAAGAAATTTTCTATTTAACATAAATGAAGGCTTGTAGGCATACATTTTGTAAATCAATGTAAAGCCAGAACATTATCACTTGCTCTGAGAACAGAAAACTATTGAAGTCTGATTTCTTTTATATCCCCTGTCTTTATTACCCAACTCTCTTTTCTCTTCTTACTCTGGTATTTCTGTGTTGGCATAGAAAAAGAATTAATAGTTATAATTTTCATCCCTCAAATAAACTGTGTATAAGAAATTCAGGAATATCAATCTTTTCACTTTTTTTTTCCTGCTGAAAATCTCCTGCTAAATAAAGTTATCTCTTTAAACATGAGAGGGAAAAGTTTGTTCTTAAAAATGCTTTTCAAACTCTCTGCTGCCTAACAGTGGCAAAAACTGTTGTGCATGCATGTATCTGTGTAATTGCATGTTTAATAATACATTTTTATTAAACGCAATACAAATTTTGAGATATTACATCAACTTTGGAATAGATATTGTATCAAATTATTTTGAAAAAGCAGGTAAATGTTTCCTGTATGTTTACCTGTAAGACAAATTAACGTAATGGGCAATTTATTCTTTGATAAGAAAGTGGTAAACTTAATCTCCAGATATTCTAAATGGTCATTTTAAATTGGACTTACAGACAGATTTTTATTTTTTTCAGTAAGGAGGCTTAATATTTGCATTCATCTTTGTAGAACTCGTCCTGTAGCACATACTTTGGGCATTTTGTTTCCATACAGCTCACACAACTACATAATGAATAGCGCCCATCTGGGCTCTGTTCTCCATGGCATGTCCTGCACAGAGGGCCTGGGGCCATATCACAGCAGAGCCCCACTCCGAGGGCCTGGTCTGCTGGGTGCACACAGGAAAAGGGAACAGAGCTGAGCTGGGAGCAGGGCCCAGCCCGGAACACCCACCAAAACACCCCCACTCCACTGCTCCAGAAAGTATTTAGCTATTTTCACTGTTCAGACCTTGGGAGTTTACTGAAGGGGAAGGGCTTTTTGCTAGGAAGTGCTCACACCCACTTCTCACACCAACTGTTATTTAGACTTCCTTTTTAAGTCTAAGTAACACCTCTGTATTTTAGCAGAGTCAGAAACAGATGGAGCACTGCTGGTGCCAGCTCATCTATCTGCACTTCATTCAGTATGCGGATTTTGTTTCTTTTAAAGCAAACAGATTTGCAAATCTCCTTGTTCCACGTCAGAATAGCAATACAAGAATATACAGTCATGTTGACCAAGGAAAGATTCTGCCCACCCCAAAGCCTAAGGAGCACAATCAATGAAATGAACACTACAAAGCAACAGCTTGCATCATCTCCATTTCCAGCAGGGAAATCAATAGCTCCATTCACAACAGGTTTTGCAGAGGATCCAACCCCAGGAAAGCCACGCATACTTACAAATTATAGAGCATATCAGCCATGTTGCTGCGGTAGTACAAGGCATTTCTGTAGGCGCTTTCAGCTTCAGAAATCTTACTCTGGCTCTTGAGAACATTTCCAAGGTTACCCCATGCTGTCAAGAGGAGAAAACAGTATTCAGAAGGAGTTCCAATCCAGTTACCCTTGACACAGTATCTGAGCATGGGGAAGTTCCAAGGGGAGGCAAACTCCACAAAGAAGCTATTCCTATGGAACGGGAGCGGAAGTTGATTGTTTTTTCCTCTGGTTCTCTATATCATTGCATCTTACTGTGAGACTTACATTTTGTAGCAGTGATTTGCACTCTGCATACACATAGCTTTTGGGTGGGGAAAAATACTTAAAAAACAAAATATATCTGTATACAGTTTATACAATTATAGCAAAGGGAAAGGACTATTTTCTAACACCTCTAAATAAAAATCTTCAGAGTTAAGTGTAGATCTAGATCATTTTCACGGTTTGAGCTTTTTTTAAGCTTATCTACTCGAAACCACAAGAGGTGTGCCCAGAGGAGACAGATCTCTCACTGAGTATCAAAATCGACATATGACACAGGAATTGAAAGAACAGTAAGGTAAATAACCAGTATTAAAAGTATGCCATATGGATATAAACATACTACACAGATCACTAAAATGCATTCTTGTACTTGGAAAACATGTGGTTCCTTTCATACAATTTATTATGTTATACAATGTGCTTTTATATCCCATCTATAAAGGAATTGAGGTTAAAAAAAAAAAAACATTTAAGGCTCCACATATGTTCCTTTTGCAGTATGAGTGGCACAAAAGTATATTTACAAAAGAAACTGGAACTAATGTTTTATATAAAATACAGCCCATGTTATTCACAGTCTAGGAAGCTAATTTAACTGGCCTTATAATTATAGCCTGTGTGTATACATGAAAAAACACATTATGCATCAAAGTTGTTTCATAAAACAGTTCAACTTTCACAAGCATTTCTTTTTTATGAGCAAGAATAATGGAAAGATGATGCCCGTCCTTTTCACCAAACACACAATGCATGGCAAACTGTTCCCTCCAGATGCACAAACCATAAACATTAGTTGAAATCACTGTTAAACTCTGCTTCCTCGGTTACTTAAGTTCTTTTTTACAGGAACTTACATCAAACCTGAGTAACACAAACTTTTAATATAGTTTAACATAACACTAATATCAGGCTGATTACTATGAGGGCTCCTCCGAAAGTAATGCCTCCTATTTTATTATGTTGGCCCATGATATCAGAGGAAGATGTTGGTGGGATGGCAGTAGAGGTTGAACCTTCCCTCCAATATTCCATTCCATTTTGTTGCCTTGTGACGGATGGCAGCAGAGGGGCAGCCTGACACAATGGAATCTGACATGGAAATGTGTATGAAGCAAAGGGGTGGAACTGAATTCTTCTGTGAGGAAAAAATGACACCTACCGACATTCATCAATGCTTGCTGAATGTTTCTGGAGACCAAAAAGTGGATGTGAGCAAAGTGTGGCTATGGGAGATGCATTTTTGCAGTGATGACAGCGACATGAAAGACAAGCCGTGCTCTGGACAGCCATACAGATTTCTATGAGCATGGCATGCAGGCTCTTGTTCCTCACTGGCAAAAATGCAAAGCTAATGGTGGTGACTATGTTGAAAAAGACTGTTTTGTATCTGAGAATTTGCTCTATCAATTGGTGTTATTGTGCTCTTTCTATCTATTGTAGTTTCCATGGAAACAAATGGGAGGCATTACTTTCAGAGCAACCCACATAATTATTTTAGGTACATGTTTTTTCTTAGAAAGCACATTGCTTTCAAGCTTCTGTGTTTTGCTGCAGAAACATCCTGCCATAAGGACAAAAACAACAGCAAATAGCATTTTGTTCTAAGCAGAATAAATTAATCATTGCTGGGAAAAAAATGATGGAATCCTTTCAGGATTCACAAAAGAAAAATCATCCAATTATACATAGAATATTTTGCTAAGAAATAAAAAAAAAACACAAAAAACCAATATTTCCATGAGAACAGAAGCTATCATTTCTGTAAGTCACTTTATTGTAGCCTAGCATTTTGTAAGAAGAAAAAAATTCAAAAGTTATTTATCACTAAACTGACAAAAGTGAACAAAAATGAAACTGCTAAAAATATTCTCAGATTCACTTGGTTTTTACACTCTACAGCAATACATGCTGGATTCTGAATTTGTCTCCTCATTACTGCTACTATTCTTTTTCACGTGCAAGCACCAACTAACATGACTACTAGCCAGTTTGGAAGCATTAATACTTGTAAGAAAAACACTGGATTTTTTTCAACGCATTTGTGAACACTCTGATGCTCTTGGACAGTCTGCTTCCATCCAATCTCCCGCAGCTGCACATTCTGTATAGTCTGCAGCTACTTCTGCTTTCACTCTGAGCTCCCGTAACAGAGCATTACATTAAATTACCGTTTGGAGTCCTGATAACATTTTCTTGCTATGTAGCTACTTGCTTCCCAAAACATTGAAGCTCAGTAAATGCAAGGATGTATAGAAGAATGATTCGGTTAATCTTTCCAGCTGCTAGACTGAAAAAAACTATTAACACTGTTAAATACAATAGTTTCTCTTCCAGACTTCATTTCATGCTATACACTCCATTACTTAACAGAGTTAATAGAATTTTTAAGGTAATATCCTATTTTACAGTCTGCAAAATACTCCGTGTCAAGGTCTTAACATCAATATTTAGCCTGTTATTGCATGTGAAATGTATTCTACGTAGACTTTTGTCTAAACTTGTAAAACTTCTTCTCAATCTTTATCTCAAAGTCAAATATCTCCTGTAAAACTGTAGAAACATTATGTGAGCATTCAAAAACAGAAATAAAATTATACCTGGACATGAAGCCACAAGCCTATTAAAAACATACTCTATGACTCCAACTAAATTTCAGTGCTTGACTGTTTTCCATTTGTACATTGTGAGAAATTAAAAATGAATATACACAAAAGTAAAGAAACTAAATCGGTAAATTCTGGCATTTAGCATGGATTTTTATTCCACTTAGTACGTTTTTCATACAAAATCTGCAATACCTCAGATTAGCATTGCAAAACATTTAATATTCAGGAGAAACTAAAGTGCACATGTAGCACAATTTAATCTTTAACTACAAATCCTGTTTTCCCGCAACAGGAGACCCTATTCAGCACAAGAGAAAAAGCAAGCTGTGAGGGAAACAGCTTTGTAACATCTCCTCTTTGCCTGCAGCTTAATTCCCTGTACACCAGCTTTGAGACAGAAATAGTCCCAGGTCTTTTAGAGTCATAGAATCATGGAATGGTCTGGGTTGGAAGGGACCCCAAGGATCATCAAGTACAACACTCTGTCATAGTATGGCAATAAAGGTAAACTTCAGGCATCTCACACACCTACAAAACAGCCTGTTCATTCCATGCGGTCCCACAGATCTACAGAATATAAATGGACACATAAAAAAACTAAAACCCCACTTCATCTAAAGCAGTGATAAACTGAAAAATTTCCTAGTACTTGAGAACCTATGAACTAGTTAAATATCTTGGCAGGAAACTGACATTTTAAAGGGTTTTTTTTGTGTGTGTTTTTTAAAGAGCAAGAAAAAAATATGTAGTACTAAGCAGAAAAACAAACAATTGTTTAAGTGGTATAATTTTGAAGTGGTGTAATTTTGGGCCACATCAAAATAGATTTCTATTAGACTTTAAAGACAGCACTTAGGCAACCTAACAGCAAGAGCACTTTAAGTTCTCAGGCATTTAATTGCTTTCAAAATGAAAATGAGTATGATAAAATTCAGCTTCAAAATTTAGCTTGGTTTCTGAATTACCTCATAGAAACTGAGGATTAAGATTTAACAAACCTTAAGAAAAATAAGTTGATATCTAAAACCTTCTCTTTGCCCTTTCATTCTGGAAGAGAGAAAGACAAAAAATAGCAAGGCAGGAACAGTGTTCTCCAATCTAATCTGCCTGGATTTAAGCAGCACATCCTACTAAACAGAAAAGTTGAACTTTCAGGTTGTGATTGAGTTATGAAATCAAATCAGAAACAAATGTGTTTAAATATCTTCATTTAAATAAATCCTCCCCTTCTACTGAACCAAGGATTATGCGAGGCTATTCAGTGACATGGAAATTATAAAGCAACAAGGTAAAGTTTCAGAGAAAAGCACTTGGTGCAAAAGCATACATGTTGACTACTCGATGCAATCATTTTCTTCAAAACAATAATTAAATAACAAATGATTAACAAAGATAACCCAAAGCATTAAAGGAGGATTTGCTTTCCCACCCATCACCCCTATTGAATCCATGTAGTAAGAAACTAAAAATAAGATGATAATAAAAGCTAATTTGGAACTCACAATCTGTTAGCTTATCTGTTCTCCAAATACCTGTGTTGAATCAAGGAAGAGAAAAATAAAAAAAAATAAAAATAAAAAATCCCCCATTAAGCCACCAAAACACAATCTGATAAACTTTTAAAAATAATATACCAAACAAAAAGAAAATGCTGTCTTTCCCAAAGTATTATGCCAGGAGGGAAACACTGTCTCTCGTAAATCTTACTTGGAGTAAAAATTTTTGGATAATTGATGAAACAAAAAAAATATACCATTTTAACAATTCATAACAATGAATTCATATTGATCTCACCTTAAAACTACAAGACTGATTCATAAAATACAAGTTAAAACAGAAATTGATGAAGGCTTCAAAAAAGTGAACTAGATTACTACTTGAGTGATAGTGATTAACTACTTGAACTGCTACTGAGATACTTAGGGAACAGCAAAATCATTCGTAATCAAGTTCTGAGCAGTACAAACAAGCAACTCTACTTCACAGAACAATACACAACAAGCCAAAGAAATTTCTACTGAGCATTACAGATACTTATGCTTTATTTACTATTCTTTAGCTTGTGCAATTAACATTAGCAGTTCTTTCTGCATTTCTCCTGACTATCCATGAAAAAGAAGTGAATACATCATAATTATAACTTTCTTTTTCATAAGCAGATTTTAGGGATTAAAAGATGATATTGATTCAGAAAAAAAAAAAGCATATAATTTTATNTTTTTTTTTTTTTTTTTTAATTTCTACCATCATAATTGCATTTGTGCTCCTACATAACAGCCATGAAAGACACACTCCTGGACAACATTTATGATAAAGGACACTAACACAAGAATCTTTAATATTCAACTTCACTAGAAAAACAGTATTTGTCTTTCCCTTTTTCTCTTTCTTTCTTTACTTGTTAACTCTGACGAGTAGTGATCTCTATTTTTCCATTTGAAAGGAACAACGGAGGGGTGCACATAAGACCAAGAACAAAACAAACACCCCACTTTATGTAAAACCCCTTGAAGAGAAAGACATCCAACTTTGAAAAATTTCACTCTTCTGAACTACTTGAAAAAGCATAAGTATTTTTGAGTCTAACTACTAAAGACCTTTTTTTGTTGTTGAATAAAATAAGCTTTTATCTGACAGGCTTTTAAAGAATATTTTTGCTTTCCTCCTCCTCCTGATATAAGAATGGGTGAAGGGGGTTGTTGTAATAGCATTGCCAAAAATGGAGTGGAAAGATGGAATGGTACTTATCAAGACAGTTATCAACATTTTAGAAGTACACGGCCACTGTTTGCATCTACAAATCTGTTAGAAATCCAATGGCTTCTTCATTTTGTAAAAGTAATGTTTACTTGTACCAAAACATGTCAGCTCCCACTTCAATCCAATAAACAGTGCAGCTCCTTCATTCCCCTACATTTTTACACCTAAACCATCAAGACTCGTAACTTCATGAGAAAATTAGTTTTTCTCCCATTTATTTTGCAGATATAAGAAATCAAGTCTTATCAAAGATGATTGAGCACACGGACTCAACAGCATCATGCCTCTCAAAAACTCTCAAGACTCCCAGTCATTATAATTGATTTCTATTTTGACTTTTCTTAAATGCTTTCTTCTGTTCCCAACACTGTCCAAACTGAATTTCCATTTTCTTCTCTCTCCTTCCAAAACTAACAAGTCAATTGAAAGATGTGTGCTTTTTACATAAATCAGTTCTTCAGTACAGCGCACTAATAATCTCTTCTTTGTGACAGCACCAATATTTGAAATTTGCATTGTAGTTGGTGCAGTTTTATGTTTTCTTTCGCTATGAACTTGTTGCATAAGCAAATCACTGGCAAGCAGGCATTAGAACAGTATGGAAAACTTGAAAATTTTACAAGGAGGAAACAGTACAAATTACACTTTGAAATGCTGTGATGTTTTCCAAGAATTTACATCACAGTATGTCTAATTTTCATCGCATTTCTTCCCCCAAAACTAGTTACTTCAGTAGCTAGCAGTGTAATGGAGTCAATTCAAAAGAACTAAAAAAACGGTATGGAAAGCTAGATTTTACTGCTTTCCAGGTGATGCCTCTGAAAAGTGGCAAAAAAAAAACATGGAGAAGATTCCACTGGTATTGAGCATACTACAGGGAGGTAAGTTTATATGGGGATGTCAGCTCCACAAATATTAAATCAACTTACATAACTTGGGAGCATATAATACAACTAGAACCGAAAAGAAATAACCTCTTCGCTTCTGCTATGAACTTTTATGTGACGATTCCTGGAGCATGACAATCCAGGTTCCCAGTTTAGGACACTTTGGGTTTGGTCAGTTGGTTGGATTTGGGTTTTGTTATTTTTTACCATGCTCTTAACAGTTTTTCATTTTGCACCATAAATTACTGCTTTTCAGCTATCAGTAAGAAAACCATGAATTATAAGCACTCACAGTGCCACCTTGCCCTGTGGCAGATATTACCAGGAGATAGGCAGAGGTGACTGCAGCAACATGTAGTGAAGCTCTGTGGTAAAGGGGAACAAACAGAATATTAAAAATTCTTGGACCTTTCACCAAGAAAGCTTTTCTATTCATTCTTAGCATCTGCAGTGGATAGTTCTAGATCAAATATTTACAAACAGAATTGTTCATTTAATCACCTATCTGAAGCTCTGCATTAATAGCTTAAAGCCATGTATTACCTTACACAGAGCATTGGACCAACGTTAAGGTTAAAATTAGAGAATTTTCTGGAACAATGGCAGGAACAGAAGATGCCTCAGTAGAAATAAACTTAATGTAGGATGTGGTTTGCAGAGAAAAAATAGATTTTTTCTTGTGCCCAGGTTTATACCCTTAAAATAGCTAAATTACTGCCATCAGATTCGGCTCCCTCCCACTGAAATTACAGGTGCTAAACTGAGAATTAAAAAAGGTATATTTTGCTCCAAAGTCTTTTGCTGATCTGTTGTTTAGAAGTGCTGTTTAGGAAGCTTCATCTCCTGATGCCTTTCCATTTTATTCTTAACATTTGTTACTCATTCATTAATTACAAAATTTTTCTGCCAGAGATTGTGTCTCACTAAGGGTTTGTACAGTACCTACTACAACAACACAGCTAGCCACTAATGAAAAATAAATGCATTACAGCCTCTAGAGGAATGAAGTAAAGGAAGAAAAGGAAGTGTCCTTGCAATGTAGGAGAGAAATGTAAGAAACATTTCTCCATATAATTACTATTCTCATAAAAAAAGGGCCAAGAAAACTAAGTTATTTAGTGTTTAAACACTGTGGGAACCACTGATATTTGCATTTACGTTTTCTATTTTGGGGTTATTCTTAACTTCCATTTAAGTGTCATCCTTCCTAAAGCACATCTGGGAGCAGACAAAGGTCCCAAAGTGAAATCTGAGTTTCTTTGAGGAGTTTTGAGTGTGGTCTACTTCATGAGAAAGAAGTTGAAATATTAAGACCAATGTTTGCTAATGGAAAATTCATCCTGCTGAAGAAAAAAAAGACTGAGACTTTGCAACAGAGGCCATCCATAGCAGTCAACAAGATCTCAAATATCCAGGTCTTTGCTGGAATAATGCATGAAGAGAGAGCACAGCATGAGGTACACCATTCACATTTAAAGGTTATATTTATAGCTATAAGAACAACACCTTTTCCTCCTTGTCAAAAGGTTGGATTCGTCAACAGTTTATGAGTTTTTTTCCTTTCAAGAGCACAATTGGATAGAGTGGTGCTTCAGTCTTTAACATTCCCATTTCATCACGCAATCACTTCGTTCTAGAGGAGAAAAGAGGTTCACCAACAAAAGCAAAATAGTATTTTTGAAAAGAGTCTGAAAGCTCAGTTGCACTCACCAAAAAAGTCAATGAAGAGAGCTCCCCATTTGAAAAAAAATTTCTACAATACAGACATACTTTATCCTACAGATGCTGTCAGAAGATCAGTTAGATAATGTTTGCTAAGAGGTTCAAGCACAGAAAAGCTTATGTAAGTACTTAAGGTTACTGTGTTGGAAGTTGAACAGATTTTGCATAATTTCTGCTAAGAGAACATTATGGTTCATGCAAGATATTCCTGTTTTTCCTATTATTCCAAAGAAGTCATGAATTTGTCAAAATATGCCATAAATCCATTCTTACAATTTACAATACTTTTTCTACAAAAAAAAAATACTTGTTAATAGATACACTTTGATCAAGTTACCTCATTTTGCTAAATCAACAGCAGAAGTGCCCTGTTTCTTGTTTTGTAAAGGGATAAATGGTTTCTATGTACCTATAATTTATGAGTTTAATCTACTTTATATATTGATTTTTTTTTAATATCAGTATGTGGTAATGTTGAGACACTGCATTAGAGATTTACCACCTCCTAACCATTATATATTCTTCTTCTTTTCATTAAGAGCATTATTTATTTACTCAGTAATTTACTCAATTTACTCAATAATTCATTTGTTGATCAATTCCAGGGCTTTTGGAATGACAGCAGGTGAAAGAAAAACACAACTGAAAACTATGGAGAGCTCTGAAAATTCTCCAATACCCATCAGCAAGTGAATTTCGCCAGGCAGCACTTCAATGTTGTTTCTTAGTTTTGAAACTTCGATGTAAATGACTATGAATACATTTTCTATTATGTTCAACACTATTGTCCAATATACCCATTCCTCTTGCTATGTTACAGAAAGTTAGTATCTTCTCCTCAAAGAAAAGGACAGTGGCTCTGCCAGCTCAATGAAACTGCGAGATTATACTGAACAGTCGGTAAGCAGGGACTGTTCTTAGGCTTCACCATTTGCTCTGTTTAGTCTAGAGAACAGAAGACTAATGAATCAACTCACTGAAGTTCAGGGAAAAAAAAGTAAGAAACAGTGAATTACCCTTAACATCTAATCCGGACACTGTTCTGAATCAAAGCAGAGCCCAATGACACTTTTGATTGCACCGCTTCATTAGCTATATGCAGCGCAAGTGTGTGAACACTGTAAGGCATGCCATGAAACTTCACATGGGTCAGGAACTAAGCAGTGAACCAGAGCTGACTCAAAGCTCTGATGATACAAGGAATTGCATTTTGTAGAGGAGATGGACTGAAATTGTTTTAGAAAGTGAGGAGACCAGCCAAGACACTTCAGGATCAGCCCTGAGAATTGCTTCAGAGCACTAAACTGACTCAGGCAAAGACATGATAGTGTGATAAATTTGTCAACTTACGTAGCTTTTTAAACAGCAGAAATAATTCTAAAAAAAAATTATGTATTATATATTTCAAAATGATCACTGATGTCCCAAGAGGTGAAATGTAAGCAAGATTCCTACAGAAATGGAAGGGTGTAGTTAATCAACTGAAATGACAGCCTTGGTCCTCAGAGCTAAAAGGAGATGAGTCGTGTTGGCCCATTTCCAGGCAAGGGTAACGGAGAGGACAACATCCTGGAAATGTGCCAGAGCAGCTACAGGGGGGCTGGCGTTTATCAAACCAAAGCAAGAGTAGTCAGATTTGAAAAAGGCAATACAGTTCACATTTGGGAGGAAGGTGAGTTTTGTTTGATTGTTTTTAAATCACTTATTAAGGGAAGGCAGAACCTGTGAAGCTTTACCATCCAATAAATGCCCATGCTGGTATGGAAACACAGATGACACAGAAGAAGGTGGATCATAAAAAGACCCACTTCATATTTTGCCAGTAGTGAAACTAAGACTAAAATGATTCACTAGCACCCCTAGTAGTCCACATTCCATGTATCGTCTACGTTCTGAGAACTGAAAGAAAAGTTCAATGTGCTACAGCACCCAAGCAAAGAGAATGAAAGGACATTGAGCACTCTGTTTTGTCTTCTTTTCTGTAGTTAGAGACAAGACTAAACGCAAGCCTTCTGCTCATACTGCAACTGCATCAGCCATCATCTAATTTTTGCATGAGTCAGGGCTGGCAGAGATAACAGTCCAAGCCCAAGTGGTGAGTAAAACCTGATTAGAAAAGAAGAATATTTGGAAAAAAAAAAAAAAAAAAGGATTTTTCACTGCCAGAAAAGGCATAAAGAAGCATGAGAACGTGTGTAAATTACTGCAATGATCACATTAAAGGTTTGTTTCCATACCAGCCTTATGTAATGGAGTCTCAACGTGTACTACTATGAAAGTACTACAGATAGGAAAATGAAGACACATAACCCATGCTGAAAATCAGTATGTAAAGGATTTTTTTTCATAGTTGACATATTTTGAAAAGAAAGTAAGATAATGGAACAGCTGGGTGAGTTATCTAATGCATTGAAACAAACATGCTTACCTTGAGAAACAACCTGGATAATCTCATTTTCCTATAACTAATAGTAATTATTTGCCTCCAAAATAATCAGGCTTGGTCCATAACACACATGAAAATGGACTGAAGGCCTGACCTTTAACCAACTTGGAAAAATGCAAACAATCTGTTTTTTGGAAAAACAACAACAACAAAAACATAATCCACTCTACTTGCTACACTACAAAATAACATCTTGCCAGAACTAATCCCTGCTTGACCAGGGGTGAACTTTTTGAACTGCAGTTTTTAGCATAGAGGAGCTTGTTGAATGATTTTGCAGAGCACCTCTGGGAAGGCAGAGGAAGAAGTAACATCCTGATGAGCCCATGTTTCAAAACAGAGTAATAGAGTCCAAGTCTCAAAATTGTTTATTTCCTTAAATTCTCAGTATATGCAGAGGGGAAAAATAAAGTGTAGTCAGTAGTTAATAACATTGTCTTCTTATCTCCCTGCTATTCAGGATTCACAGATCAGAGGTGTTGTTGGACTGTACTAAAGGACAATATAGATATATATACATACGAATTATCCTCGTTTCCAGTCCTCTATAGACATTAAAAAGGAATACTGGGATTTCTGGTATTCTGCTGAAGGAGCAGCAGATACCTCACAGTGACTTTGGTTTCAAAGGAAATTACAACACTGCTGAAGAACTGGGAGAATACGGTCTCTTTAGAATAAATTCAGACTTTGAACTAAAGTGTAAACCACTTTCCTTCAGCTCTCCAACATACTTAGCATAACCAGACTGTTTTGCTGAGGCTGGGCTGCCTGTGGGATGCTTGAATGCTCTAGATAACTATGGTTGTTTCCCAAAGAACTTACTAATGGCTATTCCTTCTACCATGGCAACAGTACCACCCACCTACATAGCCCTGTACTATTTCAGAGAATAGTATTTTTATTTAACTTCCAAACAATTCTATGCAGTTTACTTGCCAGTCAGAGCTTTCTCTTTTTAAGCTGTTATGACTGGGAGACAGAAAAAGTATTTCCTATTTATTTCGAGAACTCTGAAGCATCCTGCAGAACACTAATTCTTCAAATTCTAACATCTTTGTTAAAAAAGCCCTCACCATAATTAACACAATATATCCTATGTAATTTACAGAATACAATAACAGGACTATATAGACATACAAATTTATATATTGTTAATGATATTTTAAGATGTATTACTATTACTTTTGAAATGCTTACTTAAATAAGGTAATTCAATTATCGAGTGTATTTCCATGTACAGTAGTCAGTGTAAGGGTTATTATTATTGGTTGGAAACATTTTACAGCCATGACAGAAGTTGTAGCTCCTTTACAGCAATTTCTTCTTAAAAAAAAAAAAAAGTTAGGTTTCTGAGCAAGGCTGAAAATAATAATAGAAGTATAGAAGTCAGAGAAAATATCCATGAAACACTTAGTCTAAATACCAGAAAGTTCTGGTGAAGATGTGCTTAACAGTAAGTACACTCAAAGAAGGCCATATCTTAAAACACAAATTCTCCTTTCACCTTGTCATAACTAGTGATACAACAATATTAATAATCATGAAAAATACTGGTTTACTGCACCCTTTTGGCTTGAAGGAAATATTCCTTCTTCACCTGCAAGATATTATAACTATTCCTTGCTGCACTAATAGTTGCTATTTTCATTGTTTGTTGAAGGAGAAAGACAGGACTGCTTACTCACAGCTACTGTTGGCAAAAAAATCACTTTCTAAGCGTAGATAACAGCAGTAAGCTGTCAAATCAGATGGAAACAGCTTCTAGAATTTACTTCTAGCCAAGTGCACAGAACTTGAGCACACAAGCTCTGCAACTGTAAGCATGGAATTTTATTTATTTATTTTATATTGGGGGGGCAATTTTGTTCTTTGTTTTTGTTTTTCAACAGTAAAATATTTACGTTAACAGGGAACAAAATTAACTCAAGCCAGTGATATTTTTTTTTTTGCTAACTTATGCTTAAAACAACTCCTAAAGCAACTCCTAAAACATTTGATTGCTGCAGTAGCAAAGGTATAAACTAAAGAGGAAATTATCACCACGAACAATTTGATACGGATAAAAAGTTAAATTTGCAGTTTTAAAACATATTAAAAACACAGTTTGGGTTTTTTCCAGTTCAGATGGATAGGTAAGTATTATGCTGCATAAATGAGATGAAATAAGCTAAATTTAGCTTTAAGGACTCCTTCAATTTTATTTAGCCAATGCCATTACAGCAAATTAAACTCTAAACTAGTAACCCAAAACGGCATGGAAACTACATATGAAACAAAAATGCAATTACTACTTTTTATGACAACTCATATACTCGAATTTTACTTTTTATGACTACTCAAATGAGCATATAGCTACTTCGTACATTTTTGTTCAACTAAGAAGCTTCACCGTGGCAGAATTCACACTTCTATCTTCACATTCACATCCCATCCTAAACTGATTATAAGAAATGAAACAAACAAAACGTAATCATCTATAAAGTTCCAAGGACTAAAACTGACCAAGGGTGAATGCTATGCCAAAAATGCCAAAAAGCAAAGCAAGTTCTACAAATCTTCTACAGGTACAAATATAGCAGGATGAGGCGGGAAGATCTCACAACCTCACTACAAATGAAAAAAGAAAAGGGTAGGACAAGGAAAAGGAACACTGTAGCCAAGAAGAGTATTTCAATACCAGATTATCTTCTGAAAAGATTTCACAAAATTGAAAGATTCATACTGATAAGAACTGGGAGTAGGAGGAAGAATGGAAAGACAGGAAATAAGTGTCTCTCTATATCTGTATGGAAAAAAAACTATTCTCTGTCAACACCGCGTTGACTCATCAGACCAGCTGTAGGCACCACAATGACGTGCCAGTACTGCTTCTGGAAGTATCTGTTTCCTTCTGTGTGCCCCACTGAAAAAACAGTAGTCATAGGAATAGAATATGAATAGTAGATATATGAATTTAATATATGAATACAGTAAGACTTGAATGCATGGTTGAAGTTAAGGACCTGCTGAGTACAGCATTTGGTGCAGCAGGTCAACCCATTTCAGGAAGGATTTTCAAAGCTCACAAATCTCACAGTAAAAACCAGGAGACAAAAATTTCATCTGCAAATACGATCAAGCAACTAAAATCTCTGCAGCAGTCTAATAGCCTAAGCCTCTTTCTGTTATTTTCTACTTCTTGAATCAGTGCCTTTAACAGTACAGCAAGCATATCTGAACATCAAACATCATCATGATGCGGACTGCAAGGTACAAAATGGACTGGAAGTAAAAGATGATGCTTTTTGAAGCCTACTTCTGGTACTACAGAGAAAACTTGAGATAACAAGATGCAATGTCATTATAAATTCACAGTACACACAAGGTAACTATCAGCACAGAATGACTCAGTCTAATTGGAAAAGATGTGACAGCTATCACCCATTTTTAACTTTTTTGTTTGTTTTTACATGTTAGAAGGCTTCCTTCACTATAAAAAAATGCTCAAATAATATGAACTGTTTTATATCCACTCAGCTGCTCATTAAGTTGAAGGCTGCACAGAGAAACACTTGCGTCTTTCCCTCCCTAGTGTCAAAACACGCATACAGCCACTTCAGAATCTATAAACTACATCCATCAGTCTTGCCTGTTTTTCCCCCAAGGGCAGACAAACCATGAGGCAACGCTCAAATCACTTTAAAGATATCTGAAATATTAGTAATAATCAAAACGGCAAAGGAGCAAGCCAAATAACAGATGCAACTACAGAATCCCAAGTCCTCCTCTTGACTCCATCAGCTAATTCCAGCAGCTGTGGGGGCACACACCGGCACAGGGCCCTGGGCCTGCACTGGGCCGAGGAGCAGCCTCAGCAGGGTCACTGCACTTCGCTCTCACATGGTGTGGTTTTGGGGCTTTTTTTAGCTTTTGGGGTGTTGTGCATTTTTTTGACAGATGAGACGACCAACGCACCATTCGCTTTTGATTTTTTTTTCCATGTTGTCAGTGATTGACATAAACAGTCTGGAAAAATGTAAACTGAAGGAAGGCCACGGCTGTCTGCAGGGCAGGAGTTCCCTCACCTGAGGCAGAATGCTGCTCCACTGCCTGTGTTTCTGCAAGGCCCCAGTGAGGGGGCCAGACAAAGTGCTATAGCAAAGCAGTGCACACCCATTTCCCAGACAAAGTGCTATAGCAAAGCAGTGCACACCCATTTCTTCACTGAGGATTGCAAAGCCACTGAACAATCTTGTCTCACAGTTCCGCAAGAGCAGAGAGATTATATTCTTACACATACTGCAACACAGAGGATCTGACTGTAAACCAACACCATATGAGATAACGCCTTTCCAAAGCAGTTCAGTCACATTAGCACATGGATGCACCTGTGCTAATAGCTTGCCTCTCAGTCGACCTTATTAGCTAAGCACATCAGCTCAAGTCTGTCATGCATCCAGCTGCAGAGTGGATTCCATCTGGCTAGGCCAGAATACAGATGGATCTGGAACAAAACACTCCACTCCCTGCTTTAACAAAACTGCTCTTTGCAGATTTCTACCTTTTTTTTTTTTTTTTTTTTAAATCAGTTGCCAGAGTTGCCAGCGGGGAGCTTTTGAAGGGATCCCTCTTTTCTCTTCAGCCTATGATAGAAGAAGCTATTGTTCAGAAGCTCCTTACAGAAGAACTGAGATATAGCGGAGCCTTCAGGAAAAACAACTCTGCAGCTCAAAATGATCAGAAATAAGAAAATACTCATAAGGAGAAATGAGAAGTGGCAGCTTTTTCTTCTTAGCAGCCTAGAAGGAAGGAAAACCTGTCTCCACTATATCAATTGTCTAAACGGTCCATTGCCTTTCTGTTTAAAAGCCTATTTATCACTAGCATTCAAATTTTTTTTTTAAAAAAAAAAAGTAGGCAAACAAAAATAAATTGTTTTCTTCTACATCAACCTCATTTAGTTACTGAAGAGTAGTGTGAATTGCTGATCTCCTAATGCTTTGGCTGGACTGGCGGCCAGTCTAGTCCAGCCAGGCTTGCCTGATGGTATGAGAAATAGAAAATACAATTAGCATAGTCAAAGCCAGGGATAATCTAGGAGGTATTCACAATAATGAATAGAGTCGGGTGACAGGTTGCTTTAGCTGGGAGTTTCTGATACCCAGCCTTGTAACAATGTGTGTGGGCTAGTAAATATTCAGGAGAAGTTTAACAGGATATTTTAAGGAGATTTATAGTCAGCTCAGTCATGTCTGTATCACCACACTGACATGCTGTTTTTGCTTTTGCATATCTTACAAGAAACTTAATGTCAGCTTATACGGCAATCATCTATACATAAGTCTGCGCATACTGAAACGTCTATGATGAAAACAGCTTGCCTTGTCTCCTGGGAGCATAATACACAGTAGTCTACTTTCCAGATAACACTGCATCCAATCCTAATATTGGACAAAAACTAGAATTTATCTTTTTAATCACAAAAATATGGGTCAAAGCAAGTAGATGACTACTAATACAGTCTGAGATATCTGAGGAACTCCACCAAGAACAAAAAAGGAACATAAGTTAACTCTAACACATTTTTTGTTTCCAAGGAGCTCCAATATTGTAATGCAAGTTTTACATTGTCACTAAATTGGTAGGTCTCAGTGCATCATACAATCACTGTGGTGTGCTGCTTTGCTGTTCAGTTACTTCTCATTTCTTGCCCTCATGCACTAGACTAGTTCTGAAAAAAAAAAGTAAAAGAAATTGGATGTGCTTATTCAGACTTAGTAAAATGTCACTTACTGCAGCAACAAGTTTAATAATTTTACCTAGATTTTTATGTAGGGCAACAAAGCATACAATGAAGAGTTACAAAGTGAGACTGACGATTGACAAGCTACTCAAATACTGCTTTGCAAGGGATCTTCCCTGCCACATCTACTTTTACACTCCCTGTCAGCTCATGGTAACATCTGCATTTGCCTCTCATCATCACAGCTTTTAGACTATGGCACGATATAACTGTCTAACCAAAATGTTCAGCTCTGTTAGCAGATGACTTCACACCATATAATGGGCTTTTGAGCAGAGAACTGGAAAAACTCAAGTGCGACACGTTCAAGCGCTGTCAAATTTTTCTTTCGTAGACAGGCAAAGCAATCAGTGATCCCTTCTCTCTCCTGATGAATTGTGAATAATGATGGCTTAGTCAATGCCTACACTGCACTCACAGGTGGTATTCTGAGTACTCTCACGTAAACTTACTTGTGTGCCAAGAGCAGCACAGCCAAGGCAGCACAGAGCTCAGGATCCCAGCTGGATCTGCTGTATATGCTGAAACCACAGAGCTACAGCTAAACATTGCTACCGATCTCTAAACTAATGGGTTTACTGCCAGATTGGATGTGTTTACACCAGCTGCAGTCACATTTCATTACAGAACAGATACAACCTTTGAGAGAAGTAGCTGGGCAATGTCACCAATGGCTGACACTTACACATTAACATGAAGGTGCAAGTATTTGACAGTACCTCTTTACAGTGCTTGCATGTAGAAGGAACCACAGTCATTTCCTAGGCTGAATAGTATGACCTAATTTCCTCATTTTTATTATGTAGCATTGACATTATTTGCGTCAGACAAAATTAAAAAAATAGCACCTCCCTAATGCTGTCCCTTAGTATTTCTTATATTTTCTGTTCACAGCAAACAGAACATCCAGTGAACATTAGAAAAAGCTCCATTAGGATGATTGATTCCAGACTCTAAACAGAAAATTATCAGAGTGAGGTCTGTAATACTCATATTCCATCTTTAATTCCAAAATACAAAAATAAATGAAAAATAAATTGTCATCTTACCTTAGAATCTCATTTCTGCATGTTAATGCCAAACCTGTGACACAATCAGAACACAATCCTGCTTTTCCTCACTTCTACTGAAGTACACACTGCTTTAAATGGACATTTCCTGAAGTATCTTCTTTAGAAACAGTTAATAAAATCAGACAATTCAAAGGCAAAGATAGATAGGAAGAAATGAAATATTTATCATAAAGAGCAAAAATTACCTTTAGCAGGGTTTACTTTTATCCCTGACCTATACAGCATCTCCTCATTCTGCCAGTCCCCATTTCTGACAACAGTCTTGAGTCCATAGAAAACAATTAATGCAGCAGTGGAACAAAAAACGAAGTTCTTCAGAAAGCGCTTTTGGGCTTTGACATAAAGGGCCCTGACACCTACTGTAACAAGCAGGCAGAAGCCCATACTAGGAACATACAGCACACGCTCTGCTATTACAAAGCCAACATAGAAAAATAGGTTTGTGGCAGGAACAAAGGGCACTATTAACAAAGACAGAGACAGAATGACAATGTTCTCAGTTGAAGGAAGCTGTAGTTTCTGAATTTCATGCTTTTTTATGCCATTCTCTTCCTTTGATGCAAAACTTGACTTCCCCTCCAGTGTCTTATACTCCATCTCAGAGTGACAGCTATGTCCATTAGCATTCTGCTTGCCATTCATTACACTTTTCCCGTTGCATTCTCTCTCATGGCTGGAGCCCTTCAAGCTGAAGTAGGCAAGGAGGAGGAGTCCAGCATAAAAGGCCACAGTGTGTAGATTCCTCCAGTCACTGACTGCTTTCAGAAGAGGCACGGCATCCATTGACCAGTCAAAGCTGAGGGTGTCTGGGCAGAGCAACAGCCAGAGATTCTTGGTTGGCAGATAAAGGAAGGTCAGCGTTCGTGTGAGAAAACTGTCTGAATCAGCTGCTGGATTGTCAGAGTTGGAAAAACTCGGGGGCTTGTTGCCCATCCAGTATAAGCGGATACCCAGCAGTGCAGTCCCCCAGGAGGTCAATAAACCAATGCTGAAGAAGAGGCTCAAATTCTTCCTCTGAAAGAAAGAAAATAAACAATTATGAGTATAAATTAGCACCAGGTATTTAATCCATGAACAAAAGGAATCAAGAAATATCTCGTGAATTTTTTTTGGTAATGAAAACCAGCCATGGTAGGTCTGACTCTGATGTCTGCCTCACAAAATGTTGGGGCATCCTTTTGACCATAAACTAAAAGAATAGGTTCTTTCATTTAAGCTGTCCCAAGCTTTTATCAGAATCAGGCTTTGAGATCTTAGGGCTGTCAGTCCTTGCTTATAACTTATCCAAAACAGTCATGTGATGCTCTGAAAAATACGTAAGTTAGAGGAATTTATGGAACATTACATTGGTCTCCACATAACCTCCCAAATCCCTTTTTTGTTACTTCTGGTTGTGGCTAAACCAACAGTTTGCCTTAACAAAATTTAAAAGAATGTTCCAGTTTCATTTTTCCTAATAAACATATTTCCTAAAGTAATGCTTAAGGTATTTCACCTAACAACCAAATAAACATTCTAATAAGGCAAGAGAGGACAACAGATACAGATTCCATGTTTAGGTCTTCCAGGTCCAATTAATTACAATGAACATTTGGAGCCATCAGATGTGACTACGACTGAATGCTTCATTTCATTTCGCATCTCACAGCCAAACAACATTTTTTGGTTTCTTTTCTTGAAGTACATCATATTAAATCACTGCTTTAAAAACCTTTCACATCTTTCTTTATACACATCTAAATAAAAATACAGGAAGCATTCAGATGCCTCCACCTACTCATGTCATCATACCAACAACTCTAAGCTGCCACTTATTTATGGAATAACTCAACATTTGCCAGCTGGAGCTGCTTGTTGGGTTCTCCCCCTCCCCATTAGAAAGCACTTACTTATTCATACACTTGCAGAAACGTACCACTTCTGCCTGAATGAAAATCAGGAAGCAAGGCTTTCTCACCTATTTCTAGGACAGATGAGCTTAAATTCTGCTCTCAGTTATATGGGTGCCCTACATGAAAGCTGTTTGGGATTAATCTCTTTTTGCAGAAAAATCTATAAAAGCTAAAATATGTGTAATTTTTATATTTCAATTTCTTAGATGTCTTTTGTAAGAACAGAAAAACTATTTGCCAAATAGCTCCAGACACAGTGTAAGCACTTTGTTATTCTTTTCCCCTATTATTACAAATAATTACTTGTCAATCATTTTTCTTTTTATTAGGTCTGTTTTTTTTTCCATCTCACACTACACATTCCTGGGACAGTTATTCACTGAGTGTTTCTTATGTTAGTTATTTATAAGCAGGACCTCACACTGGAATTCTTTATCCTATTTCTTTCAAACAGTTCATTTTTCTCCTTTTTGAGGGCAGTCTCTCCTTGAGATCTTGAAATACAGATGATTGTGTTGCTCCACTTTAGGTCAGTTGTTAATAGTTTTCTATCATCAGGTTACCCAAGATGTGTTCTCGTCATCATAATTTATCTGTTTAGCTCACATTTCTGTAGAGCGTCTCCTTGAGAATTTTAAAGTAGATATCAGTTAGATTAATTCATTCAATTCTGAGGAGATATGGAAGAATGCAAAGGAGGCACTAGTAAGGAACCAACGAATTTGTAATGAGAATGATTTACATATCTGCGTAAGGATCCACCTAAAAATGCTGCACTTTTTATACACAAAGCAAAAAGTCTGAGTCCACATATTTCATTTGTTATACTGATTACATTGTTTTATTAGTTTTTGCATATTTCTGTATGCTGGAATTTCAATAACCTTTTAGTAATAAACTGATCAAAATCCAGGTCTACTCTTTATGATTAATATATTCCCTGGAAAGCCTATAGAATCAGACTGATTTGTAAGCTGGTTAATACTTTGCAACCCATCTGAGACACTGTTTTACCCCTAGTTGGCAGAAAAGTTTAAATGCCTTCAATGTTATGAAGGCACGTAAACTGGTTATCACCAAAACCTTCACCTAAATTTGTATTTGGAGTAAAAAGATTATCCACATTTCATGATGTGCATGTATTCCCTCATAGTAAAAAATTATTTTCCTGATTCAACCTGCCATTCCCATTGTATTTTGGTATATTAAAATCTTTGTCTCTCCCTCTTTGGCTCCATTAATTTTCAAACTTGCTTCCTCCAAACATGCAGATGAACAACCCTCATATGCTAAATGTGACCTTTTTTTGCTCTTTCTATAGTCTCTAAAGAGGAGTACAGGAGGCTGCTTAGAAAGAAAAAAAAAAAGCTGGAAAATGGAAGATAGGAGGTAAGGTTCATTTATTTGCTTGTTTAATTAGGAATTCAGAGCAGGTCTTTGCTGGAAGACTCTATAGCACTAAAAAGATCAAGACATACCAAGCATTAAGCAAGTGAAACTTCATTAATAGACAAGAAGTAGCTTTCATGGATTGCTCAGGCTGCTTTGTTATTTTGTTAATACTGAACAACCAGAGGGAAATCTCCCTTTCCTAAAGTTCTGACAATCACACTTTTCAACTAAATACGAGAGAGTTCAGATTACAAAGTCTTCAACAAAACCATGTTCATGCTACAGCAGATACACTGTTCATTGCAGTTAACAGAGAAACCTGCTAAAAACCTTCAGGTCTTCATACATCATAAAACAGTAACAATGAAAAGTTTGCCTCTTGCTCCTAGCCATAGAATGCAAACAATTTGTACCTCAAAGCTAATCCATCCTCGCTGTTACAGTAATTATTTACAGCCTTCCTTTCAAGCTTAAATTTAAGATCTGTAAGGTCTGGATCCTTGGACTTTTTGGATCTATAAAGAACATCGCATTTCTATATGCAGTATTGTGTTTCATGCTCTAAGAACAATTTTCTTTAAGACTTTACACCAGTGTCACATGAAATATCTCAGCATTTACTTGTGGAGTTCAGAGGTATCCAAGTAGGTGATTTTCCACACCAGCAAATCTATCATGCTGCAGAATACTAGTTAACTAGAGAAGGAGCTCCGGCAGATTCCAGAGCTTAATTACCAGGCTACAGGTTCCTCTCGTTGCCTTAGAGACAAGTGGTCTGCATTCCGCCACAGAAGCTTTTTGACTCATGGGTCTTCTCAAAAGCCAGTAGCTTTACATCTTTTAAAACTACATGTTCACTGCAGCTACCAATAACCTGTGTAACACTGAGCTATCAGTGTAAATTTTTCACATTTCAGAGGACATCCTCAGGATTCATTAAAACCAAAAACAAGACTAAAATCCTCTCTAACACTTGAACTTCTATCATAAAAATTTACAGTAGGATGCCTTTCTTTTTTCTTTTCTTTTCCTTTTTTAATTACAGATGCAGCTGGTTCAGAGAGAGAATGACAGACTCATTTTTTCCTCTCTAAACACTTAACCTCATGACTTTTGCACAGCTTTCACCCAACCACACTAATATAGTCAGAGGTAATTAGGTTTAATAATAATAAGCTCACATTTTGGCTTTACTTACTTTCAGGCTTTGTATAAAAAACCAAAGGGAGGAGGGGGAAATAATCAATATTAAATAATATAATCAGTTAACCAGTAAACTTTTATCTGCAAAGAAAGTGCTTTCAAAATGAACTCTGCTCTGATAAGCACTTTCACCAGCAACTCTTCCCCTCCGTCTCCTGACTGCTTACATCTAGCACAGCCCAGCAGCAGGAAGAGAGCCTCAGTAATGCTTGGCAGCCAGGATTTGGATTACTGTACTCATGAGTCCTAATCCAGCCCATCTGCCATATGTTTTGACACCCCCATAAATCCTCTAACCTTTCATAAGTAGTCATTTTCATCTGGGGAAAAAATGAGCACTGATTTAGATCAGATTTAACATTTCTCCTGCCTGCTAACAGTCAAGTACCACCACCGCAATTTTAGTGTTTGTGACTGCAGAAGCCTTTTTCATCTCTGTACCGAAATCCATCTGCATGACCCACCCACATTGTACATTTCCCTTGCATTAAATCCTAATTCCTCACTCCATTATACTGCTCTTAAATAAGGCACTGCAGCAGATTGCTTGATTGGGCAGCCCCTGCCAAAGCTCAGTCATCACCTAAGCAGTATCCGAAATGTTTTCAAAAGACACGGCTCTTTTAGCCTCACCTTGTCCACTGCACAAAGCAGCATTAAATGCAGCATGTGGTCAGACAGGCCAGATATCAAAATCACCAGGGCTAACCACACACAAAACATTATTTTTAGAACTTGGGAAACTGGGTAAGTCAGCAGGCATTACTCAAAAGAGAGGCTTTACTCCAACTTAGAGCTCCTTGAAAATATGTTGGCTTGAGAACTGGGGTTTCCCACAGCAGCCAAACACTGCCAAATCACCAGACTAGGCTGACAGTATCTTACTCCCTGACAAGTAGAGGTTCCTGGAACACAGCTGAGCTGAGTCTGAGCTGAACACGAGCTCAAAATTCAGCCAGGCCAGTGACTAGGCCACTTGCCACAGCCCAAGCAGGGCCTTGCACCCAGCTGGCAGCAGCCTTCCCAGCTCCCCCTCCACCTGCCCCATTTGATCCTGCTGTGTTTGTTCCTGGCTCGTGACCCACCAAATGAGGTCGGCTCATTTACATTGGGCAGACATCAGCAGCGGCCCAAAGGCCTGTTCTTCCTGAGCTGCAGCTCTGCCTGTAGTTTCTCCAATACTGTGACTAATTTAATGCCCTTTACTTTGTGTTATGAACCCACGTGGCTCTTCCTCGACAAGGAAATCAGTGCATTCACAAAGCAGCTGAAGATTACAGGTGCATATTTTTAATGTAATTAACAGGTAGCACAATTTGAGCTACTTATTAGTGTTGACTTGAATTACTAAAATTGAGTTATAAATAGTGGCATTTAAAACTTACAGTCTTCCTCTAAAGTCTTTAATACGTATTTTTCAAAAAAGAATAAAATTCCAGCCTCTCAGCTGAAAAAAAAAACAGTTCTGAGAACTGCTCTGGAAAAGATAGATCACATTAAGAGCAACAACTGTACAAACAGCCAGGGGTAATACTAGAGCAGAAGGGACTACATTCACTTGATAAATCTTGAGCACAAGCCATGCAAAAAAGAAGGCTCTCTGGAGGTAAGTCTGCTCAGTGCTACAGCCACCTACATGGGCTTAATCCACCCATCTGTGGCAACAAGAACTTAAAACACAGGAAGTTCAAAGTCCACTGAGGCAAAGACATTACACTTGAACTGCCAGAGTGCCCAGGGGTACTGACCAGGCCTGCTGTTACCAGCATATACGCAGATACGTGGTCCAACAGCCATAGCTGTATTTCATTTAACAAGCAGCGGTACAGTGGTTTTGCAGCAAAGAGAGGGTGCTGCCCATTATGCACTAGCCAAAATGCTGACAGCTCACTGAACATACATGTTGGAAGGCAGAACTGTACTTCAAAATGATTCTGAGAAAAATAGAGAATTGAGCACAAAAAGAATCCCGTACAAAAGGCAGGGGCAACTGCGCAAAATTGCACTAATATGAGATGTGAAGCAAGTGGCGGGATCACAAGTGGCTCTCTTAAGCCACTGCTAAAAAGGCAAACACTGTACTGAGACTGCCAATGAAAGCACACTCTTGAAGATGTGTGCAGTAATGCTTCTCAATACTAGGAATTCCTAAAAACTGTCTGCTTTCAGCACAGAACTGTTAGAAATAAATGGAGGAAATAGAGAGAGGTCAGAGCAGGAGAATGAGACTGATTAGTGATCTAGAAAAACGTGCCTCATGAGGGAAGAATGAAGAACATAAGCTGTTTAGACATGACAGCTGCCTGCCAGTACAGAAATGACTATTGCAAACAGGATAGGAATAATCTGTTTTCTACATCTCTGTCCAAAGGATAAAAATAATAAGCTTCAGTTCAAGAAAGGAAGATTCAGGTTAGCTACCAGGAGACACTTTCCACTGCTAAATACACAATGTGCTGCAAAAACTTGCCATGGAGGTTGGCCCCATGGCTTTATGTTGTCTTTAAGAATAGAGTAAATGTATAACTTGTGTGAAAGAAAAAGTAACATCTCCTTTAAGCCATCCACGCTCCAGTCAGTTCTGCATTAAGTACCAGAGCTTCCCGCAATCCTCATTTGTCTTAAGATTTGCTTCATTTCAGCCAAAATGTTAGTTTAGATGATCCTCACATTTTGTTCCCCCAGTCACAGTAGCTTTTTTTGAAATTTCTAAAACCAGCTTTTACAAACTAACACATCTTTTCCCCCAACTGTTAGAAATGTGCAAATTGATGTCATTTTCTTTTAAAACAAAAAGAATCACGTATATTAATAATCAGCACTCTTGACCTATCTATCAGTTTCAGGATGATCTCTGTCCTTAAGACATTCTCTTTTCCTACAGAAGGAAACTACTGCGTACGTATAAAAAATTTCAAGAAAAAATTGCAAGACAAGAATAATAAAAAATTATCTGGGAGAGTCAATTAATTACTTCTACCCTGTCCACTATTATGTAAAATCTATATTTTCTCTTGTTATATCTTCTGCCCTCCTCCATAAGCATCCTTCTACCCTGAGATATATGCATACCTGTTGAAGAAAAAAAAAATAAAAATAAAACACAGAAAAAGACATATTTTGTGCTGAAAGCTTTAGTACAACATCAAATAATGTAAAAGTTGGCTTTTGTTTGCTATAAAAATAATAATTCACGCTTTCTGGTTGATAAAATAGTGCCATTGATGTCAGCAGTTTACACCAGGTAATGACCACATTCCAAACAAATCAAGTGAGAATGTTAACAGCAATATTGGCTCCAAAGTTGGTATGATAATGTTATAGTTTCTTGATGACATATAAGATATAAAAAAAGTTAAGGAAAAAAGAGCTAAATAAATAATCCAAGTTGCTCTTCAAGAATCTAACAGCATATATAAAAAACCAAAAAACGTCCTTGGGATTTCTTATGAACTTATTATCAACATGCCACAAAACCCACACAACATGGCAGGACTTGGCATTGCCTTTGTACTGATTTTTTGCACAGCAATTCATGTAAGCTGAAAGGCACCTAAGGGAAAATTCACCTCTGAGGCATGGACTATAAGGAAGCCCAAGGGCCTCAGGGAAGAGTGGTGGGGCTCAGGCATGGCTTGGGGCTATGCCTGGGCAACCTCATAAGCAGAGCCCCAGGAGGAAGAAGGAACCTTATGCCCAGGTCCTACTGAGAAGGCAAAGCCTACGCCTGCTGTGTAGCCAGGCTGCCCTCTCAATTAAGGAGCACACCTGAAAATGAGTTTCCAAGGCTAAGATCCACAGTCGTATCTCCTGTATATGTAAATTCGATCTGGCAATGCTTTTGAAATGTTCACCATGTGCACAGCGTTGATGAGCGTTAACAAATCACTAAACCTCCGATCACCTGAACAGATGGATATGTATTTTTTCTTCTAAAGGAAGTTTGTTCTATACAATGTACAGGCAAGCTTAAGAAAAAGGAAGCATAGTATAAGAGCACACATGCAATTGTACCTCCAAACCCACTGCCAAAAAATATTATGGCACATTTCACGTTTCCTTCACTAATAACATGGCAACAAAGGAAAATTAAGAGTTGGAGAAAAACAAATTCTGTAAGAATGTAAATAGACTAATGCAACATGTCTAATGCAACAGACTAATGCAAATGAAAATTGATTTCATGAGTAAAAATGTCATTTATTCCCAAATTAAGCCTCTGGCAATGACTAATCAACTTTATTAATCTAGTAGGATGGAGTCATCAATAACAAATCTCTGTACATCAAGTTGACTCCAGTTTTGATAGAACAACCTATCCAGATGCAATAGAAATCCATCAGCTGGAAGTGCACAGAATGAAAGAAATCAGTTTCCACAACGAAAAACCATCAGAATCTTAGGTGGATTTTGTTTTCTTATTTGCCAAATCAAATATTTAGGTGTTTTGCTTAATTGCATCTTTAAACTATAGGAAAAGAACAAGTAGCAAAGTTAGCTTGAAACTTCTTCTGAACAAAGAAAATATATTACAAATTGAAATTCTAGTAACACTTAAACGCAGAGAAATCATGAATTAAAGCTCCTTGTTAAATAAAGAACATACTCATCAGCCCAGAAGGAACTTCATATTATCAAGGAAGATTCATTTAAGATCATACAAATAGTCACTTTTTTTTTTTTTTTTTTTTGAAAAGAAATATTAAAAGCTATTTTTGGTGAAGACATCTTCAAATCTATTGATTCAGCAAGACAGGAAAAAATAAAGGTCATCGTTTAGTGACTCGGAACAAGTTTATGTGAAAAACTCCATACAAAGCTAACATGATCTGGTTGCAATCTGTTTGTGCTACAATAACGTCACATTTCAAACAATGTGAACCACAGAGAACTAGAGAAGTAAAAGGTGATGTAGCAGTGACCATGAGTCTCAGAAAGCCTACAGAAAAAGCCTTCAAACAAAGACTTACATACCTTGGAGATTCAAAGTCACTGCCTGCAGTAAATGAAAGGTAATTCAGAAAGAATACTAACAAACAGCCTCTATTAAGACCTGACCAATAATGCTGAAATCTCAGAGAAACAAGACAGGAAAAATTAACATTTTAATAACAATTTCATTTGCTATTCTTCTCCATTAGATCAAGCTAGTTTCTTATAGATTCAGTTATGCTCAGAGACTAATTTGAAGAGAGAGCTTGCCATGTTCTGTGTTAATTTCTGGGGAAGTTTTTTATATTAATTCCCTACTGAATATACTAAATAGAAACAGGAACAAAAACCTATTAGAAAACAAACACAGAGAACAAATTAAACATTTTGCAGCAAATAGTACTGTCTAGATACATAAATAATGACTACCCAATGATACTAGCAAGTAGCGTTCAATGATATCACAGGAATATAAATGTACAAACATAAAAAAGAATATTTAAGCAATAATAAAAAAACCTAAAACTTCAACAGAAAGTTTGCCCAAAAGTATGTTTGGGAAGAATTAGAGTGCTCAAATGGAACGTCCTCTACCTGATTTACCTACACGTGAAATATGAAGAAAACCAATTTTTTTTGAGTGTTATTTTTTTCTACCCTTGTTTTAAATATCTTTTTAAAGGGTATTAAGTATAGCCCTTTTAAAAACATGAACTGTATCATTAGGGTCTGATCTAGAGACGGAGTAAAAAGTAAAGCAATTACTGACCTCAGTAGTGCAAAATCAAATCATCAAATGAGAGCTATGAAAAATGGTGAACCAGAATATGGATGACAAAGCTTACTTCACATCATGAGATTGAAATTGGCATGGTGAGTCATTATGGTCCATTAAGCTAATATGAAGAAATGAGGCAGCGACCTCCTGTGAACCAACACCAAAATACTTCTCAACCAAACTACTAGGCAGTGAAGTATTTAAAAGAGGTCAATTGCTGGAACTGTAAGAGGTACGCTGAAGCCCCTTAACCAATTATATTAAACTTACTTGAATGCCTGAACAGCTATCTTGTTTAGCTCAAAATATTATCTTTAATACTTCCCAGTAGGCAATGATCTGTGGTCAAATCAGTCAGGTTGCAAAACAATTCAGCTTCTATGAAGGAAATGTAAGTACATATATATTCTTTTTGAAGAAATTAAGAAAATTGTTTTTTGTTAAATATATTCAGTATTCTTATCAAAACAGTTGTTTAAAATAAGTGTCTCCACTCCTTGGATCAAACAAAGGAGGAAGAAATAAAAATGGTGCAAATGTAATTGATTTTGCCTGCACATATTCATTCACATTCACACACACACACACACACACACAGCCTTCCCTATTAATTCTTGGTGTGCAGGCCTTCTGCATTGCAGACGTGTTTCAGGCATCAAGGAAGTCAGCAGCAACAGTCCTTCCTGCGTGTGGCTCCAGCGCAAACAGCCAGCCATTCTGAAACTCATTCCAGTCTCATTAGTGAGTGAAGTTTGGAAGTGCAGCATTTTGGAACCATAAAGAGATGATTTATAATAAGACTTCACTCAGTGGGAAGGCTGAAGTGCAGCAGTTCTCTCTCCAAGTTATCATAATAGAAAGCTATTTAATGAGTGTGGGATTTCTTCGAGAACGCAAAAAAAAAAAGGCAAGATTTGGAAGAGGATATATTATATTATGCAGGCATCCACATCACTGGATGTTTCTGCTACAGTAAAACCATAAAAATAAAATTCCTCAAAGTTGTTCCTATTTTGAGCTTTTGGCTTGTTTTTAATACGCGTCTTAAATATAAAACACAGATTTGTAGAGATTAGCAGATTCATGTAATTCAGTATATATATAAAAAAAATAGCAACATTTTGTGAACATTAGGTTGCCTAAGGACAAGAATTCCATAATGTGAACAAGAAAAAAACCCTGCACCCTGAAGCAAGACACTGGCTGGAAAGAAAGCAACAGAAGAGCAGAGAGTTACTCTCCCCAGAAATTCATCAGGAGGCTGTGGTAGTGAGCAGCCTCCTGAAGCACCTCCTGCAAGGGAGGCACAAAGCATGCTGCTGACCCAAACTAAACGGCACACAAACCTGAGTCCTCCTCTTACTCCAAACCTAGACCAACGTTACATCCAGTTCCTGGATACTGGTTTAAAAAAAGCCCTTCATGCATAAGATGGGAATATAAAGGCTTTTACATGATAGACACCAATCTGGCTTTCCAATTATATTGTTGAATTCGTTAATGAAGGACAGGAGTGGGAAGGAGGGGAGAAGACAACACAGCAGTCTGCCTGACTTCTTAAAATTAAAATGCAGGTATAACTGGATTAACACTTGCATCACATTTATTTTCTAACTAATAAATTTAGACTGTGGCTTTACAGTGTGAGAAGAGCAATGCTGCTGTAGGAGTATTTTGTTTGTTTATTTTCTTATGGTTTTCAGGGTGATCAGTTCCTTGTAGAAACTGACACTGTGTCAGCCCAAGGGAGGGAACAATAGAAAAAAGCTGAAGGAAGCAGAGAGACTTAAGCCATGACTGCTACCAAAGACACCTATCCAACCATGACTTCCAAGAATATCATCACAACAGCTCTGCTCTTGCCATGTATTGTAGCAATACACACTCACATGCCTGCTTCTTCAGCAGACTGAGGCTTGTAGGAGTAATAATTATGTGAGTACATTAAGAACTATTAAACCTTAAGCAAAAATATTTAATTTTACTTAGTGCTTGGGGGAAAAAAACAAAGTTCAACTTAACATAAAATGCATAGCAACATCAAAAAAAGAAGTCCTTGAGCCATCACGGTATAAGAAGGATTACATGGCCACAAGACTCCCTCCTCCCTGGCAGTCTTTAGAACATCCATTTTACACAGGCTGCTTGTTTTCAAGACCAGTACACAAGCTCTGCAGATGTGATGCTACAAAAGCTCCAAACTCATTAATCCTGCAGAAAATTGTGACTGTCATTCGGAATTACACACATCTCCATCTCCTTGATAATCTTCAGATACTTAAGATGAACTTCTCCACTGCTAGCATTTTGTCTGCACTTCCAACAATGCACCTCACCCACAGACCTACCATCATATCATAATTCTCCTCTCAAAAGTACCTTAAGACTCCCTCTAAAACCTCTTCCATCTCTCCTTCATAGATGGAATAGTTACTCTCAAATTGCTCCCAAAGGTAGAGATTTGTTCAAAATTTTGCTGGAAGTATAACAAAACGTACCTGACACCAGATCAAGCTGCTGCTTCTGCGACCAGTTCTGACATTGATATGCTGGGTTATATCAAGCTGACTGCTTAAAAACCTTTTGTTTCCTTTTGCTCTAATCTTTCCCTAGTGCTTCTAAACTCAGATGTTATACTTGTAAAAGCAGCAAGAATTT
The DNA here is from genome assembly GCA_013396635.1 of Penelope pileata. Lineage (NCBI taxonomy): Eukaryota > Metazoa > Chordata > Aves > Galliformes > Cracidae > Penelope > Penelope pileata. The sequence goes on along the minus strand of WBMW01003006.1, from coordinate 11,138 downwards.
GTAGTGATGTTTTCTCTGGTTGCATAAGGAGGCTCTGCTCCCTCGTAAGTGTCTATTATACAAATAAATACGCACTACAGACAGTAGTGACCCCTTTTACTATGGGATCTGGAAGTTTTATTCTGACATGGTTCTGCTGCACTACATCTAACCAAGTGAATTATATGCCTCAACTACTTTTATTATTTGCTTCAGCCACTTATTACACTGAAATGCAACAGTGCCTTTGGAAATGGTGAGGTCCACCTTCATGTCTAGAGTCTTGTAAAATTTAACATGATCCACCATTACATCCTGGGAAGCCTGAGCACAGTATCATCTGCTACTTATTATTCCAGAACTCTATGATTTAAATATTCATCTAGACAGATATACAGCAAGCCCAGCTAAACTGGGCTTGTAGCCTTTAGCTGACAATTTTGGCTACTACTATTATATAAAGGAATTTATTTGAAAGAATTAATCCGTTCTGAAACATCATCAGTTACTTTGCTTGCCAGAATCTCACTAAGAATAAAGACAGAAGACTTATTGTTCTTACAAGAGTGAAGAAAGGTATGAAGGGAGATAGCATCTTCTATTAGAACAAGCAGCATGACTAGAAAAATGTACAGACTATAATTGGAAAAACGAGCCGAAGATGAACAAGTGGCCTAATAAAAGATATTACCTCTCCCCATAAAATTTGTTATATATTTTTACCACCACAATTATACCAGAGCTGCTTTCTATTAAAGAATAAAAAAGCCTGAAGAAGTCAAAGCAATTTTAGCTATAAAAAGATGTATCTTCATTGTTGCATAGTTTTCAGCCAAAATGTGCAAAGCAGAAATGAAGCTTTTAACACAATATAGCTGAGACAATAAGAATTTGCTCTTATGCAGGAATGGACAACATAATCCTGAAATCTTCTCTCTCTCAAAATAAAATAACATAAAACAATGAAAGAAATTTCATCCTTTTTTTTTTCTTTATAAAAAGTACAGGGTAAAGGCTATAAACATGATGGGATTGGACGGAAGAAAAAGGAAGATATTGGAGCGGAAATATAAATAAGCTGTTAATTGCAGAAATATTCAAAATAAATCACAAAGTAAAGGAAAAGAGACAAAATAAATATAAACATGAGAACAAAACCAAAAAGAAGGTTTGGGAAGCTCTTCTGCGACCCCTCTTCCATTTTCTCCCTTTTCCTTGTTGTTGAACTTAGAAATACTTGCTATCAGAGTGGTTGCCAGCAATTCCAATTTGCCAAGGTCTCAGTTTTTTTAAAAAGGACCCAAACCCTGCTTACCTCAGGTGGGAATAGCATAAATAACCACAGCTCTTAACACAATGAGATTCTCCCATTGCCAGTTTCATAGCCAGCTCCCCTTCACCTTCTACACTATAAACCTCCAGAGTCACTAGAAAAGTGGTTCTAGAGGAGACTATAAGAGACCTGAAGAGAAAAAAAGACTTAAAGAGGACTATTACAACTTGCAGTTAAGTTCCAAGACTTCCAATCCTTTCATTTATTTATATATATATACACATATACATATACACATATATATTTATACATCTCCTTCTGTGGGTGGGGTAGACACTGTGGCACACACACCATTTGACATGATGTTTTTTATTCTGTTGGTTTTTGGGTGTTTTTCTCTCCTCTCCAATTTCCTAATGAGGACAAGACTAATTTCCATGTAATTAATTCCAAATTTCCTTTGCTGCATTGAAGTCTGGCTCAGGAGGAATCACCATAGCAGTCTATTAGGGACATTTTAGCATTATGCATCCTGAGATATCACAGAAGGAGACTGACCACGCTCAATTGATTTTCAAGACAGCAACTAGGCTGCAAAAATTCAGAAGTTGTTAATCGTTTACACACTTCTCAACTTTGCCAATCAATGAAGCACGTACACTTCTTGACCTTGCTTAGAGAAAAAATGAGGATAACCTTTAAAGACTAGCAGGACTCACACATTATGGATTTATCTGGATAGCAATATTCGTTTCAGTGATGAAAAATTTGGCTTATAAGGCTAACATTTTCAAATTGCATACCCGCAAGCTTCATTAAAATTCCTTCCTATTTACACAAGAATACTGAAATCATTAACTAAAATACATGCAGAGACAGAAATGACAATTGATAAATTTTTAAGGAGTCACTCTGAAGGGACCTTTCCATTTTTCAAGATATTAAAAAACACAGCTTCCACAATTCACATATCTACATAGGAACTAAACTGTAAAGACTACCCTGGAGTGGTGTTTATACTTCTGTGAAACACTTTGCTGAGTTGTTTTGCTGTGGTGATTTCTGAAATGAGCATTTCTAACTTTAGAATTATGAAAATGATGTAAATGTCACAATGCTGAAAATTCCAGTGATTCCATTTTGTAAGCACCTTCAGATTGGAAGCATCAACATCTCAAAATGTTTGAAAGTCAAATGCTTTAAGCATGGGCTCCACAGAAATCAGCACTCTGGGGAAAGCTTTGTCTATGCTAGTCTCTAAGAAATGTCAAACTCAGTTCCTTAGAAATCTTACTCCAGCCTCAGGTTCACAAATGGAACAACAAAAACACCTGGGCTTTTTCTAGAAAACAAAGTAATTTCCTTCCTTTTGCCCAGTGACTTTATAGAATAGCAGACAACGCCTCCCTCTTCAAGAGAAAGGGAAAATTTCCACATTTCCATCTGTATTTTCTAAGACAGACCCCAGACTATGCATATATTCTCTAAGAGTGCCATTTTCTTTTCAAAGTTGTTTGACTTTGCATACAATGCAACAATCGCAGAAATAAGTAGAACATCAGAAAACATCAGAAAATCCACGTTGTTTTAACTTTTATTTGCCTTTTGAAATCCCAGATTAAAAAGGTTTACATTCTTAAGCACTGGCCAAAGCCATGAGGACTATGTATATAGTTTTGTTGTTTTTTCCATGAAAGCTGAGATTCTCACTGGGACAGATGTTACAAGTGTATAATCCGTTCCTTGCAGTTTACAGTACCCATATGTTTTGCTAAAGGGCTGTGGTTTGTCAGAAGCACAGGGCTGCCTGCTCACCTTGCCAGTCAGCCCCGCATTGGTTCAGGCAGGATGCCCTGAGGAAGGAGGCAGCCTTTCCTCTGACACTGCACCGAACGGGAAAAGCCTTGGCAGTGCAGGGAGCAACTGGGAAAGCCATAGGAAGCCACAAGCCATGTGGGTGAGAAGAGGAGGCTTAACAAAAGGGGGGAATCAACCTCAGAGACAACTAGCAGACTTCAAGTGACCACAGGAGACGACAGAGATCCACCTAAACACGGAAAATATCAAAGGCCTTGCTCTTGCCGTCAGGTGAAGACAAACTGGAACTATCTGGGTATACCTCACCCAGCAAATTTGTTCTCTCCCTTTTTTGAGAGGAAGAAAACATGTTTTATTTTTATATTTGCTTTCTAAGAAAACTACTACAGTTTTAAAGATGCAAAGTCCTCTTGGTGTATTCACTTCAAGAAAAAGTCTAGACAGGAGGAATCTCAAAGCTCTGTCTGAAAGCGTCACAGGCTTCCAAGAGATGGAGGAGGTAGCTTCCTGAAAGCATTATCAGTAACTTATTCTTTGCATACTGAGCCTTGCCTTTGCTCTAAAAAATGTCATTCATCTAGACAGAAAAAAAGTATTACTTAATAAAAGAGTGACTTTTCTTTGTGTGAACTTTTTCCAAACATAAAAGATCAATCAACATACAGCATTTTGCAACTGGAAGATAAAATCTAGTGTTTCTCTAAGATCTAAAGGAGCAAAACTAACCCAGCAGGAAATCTGGCCCCACAGCGGGCAGAGATGAGTTAAGGAAGAGAACCCCCAACCCCAGAAAGCTTGGCTGTCGTAACATGGAATGTAAGCTCCAGTACAGTCCTGGAGGAGATTCCTCCCCCGCTGCTGGAAGTGGAGTGTGCAGGATGTGAAGTTCCCACACTCACAACCTTGACTTTCCCAGCAGCTTCAATTATTGTTCTTTAACCACCTCCTTTGAGGAATATGATAATCTTTTTGGCTGTGTAGTATCCACACTTTACACCAAACAAACAAACAAAAAACATCAACCAAAATAGCACAAATAGAAAGACCCTTTAGTATATGTCAACTTGTTTACAAACAGTTCAGCATATCAGAGGATTAGTTCTAAATATATGTGAATGACAACATTGACAGCTTGATGAGGACGTAAATGGAGAGACAGCAGAAGTGTGCATTGGACACGCTATGGAAGAGTGCAGATAATGCAGGATGTCTGAGGATTTTGCAGGAACAAAGTTATTTCCTGGAAAGGAACACAATGAGGAAAACATGCCTGGGCTTTATTTTCCATGTTATGATTTATTTGTTTTTGCCTTGAAGCTATCTGAAAGCAGGTTTTTATGGCAACTCATCTGCCCTTTAAGTTCTTGTTTCCCAACAATTAACAAAACCAGACAGCACTGGATGCCCAGGTGGGGTTATATCTCTCCATTTCTGATGACGTCGCTAGTACTGCTGGAACAGTTGTCAATTTGTTAGTGTCATTTTTCTCTACTATGCCACAATTGCAATTCATACAGAATTTGTATTTAACAATGTCATTAATGCTAATCATGCTGTCCTTCTAGAGCTACAGCCTGGAAAATATTCTTTCTACAAATCAATGAGAAAGAAAACGATACCACTGGGATCTTAAAATATGGACTTTCAAATTCTGAAAAGAAATAAATGAAAATGTAATACAGCTCGCAAAAATTTAACCATTGTTTAGCTTACGTCTTTATCTTGACAACACAGTTGATACAGTTGACACAGAAAGGCTTGCACATTCAGGAGCATACTTTAAAGCAAAAAAAGAAGAAAAAAAGACCTATACAGATGGAGGTGTACAGATGTTTATGTAAGGTTAGAAAAGGAAAAGCAGAAGCTTTGAGATGCTTTATTCCTGAATTTCCAGTTAATAAAGACTGCTCCAAACAAGTCCCTTTAATACAGCAGCATGAGTGTGTTTCAGTGCCATCTAGCTAACACTCAAGGTAACTTTCATCGCCATACAAATATCTTTTTTTCTTGCAAATAGCTTTCATTTAATAAAGAAAAAAAGTAATGGAGAAGTGGCACATGGTTTTTGCTTTAGATCCATCAGTGTACTCAAGCATAAAGAGCTTGGGTTGCTCTTGAAATACTTGAGCTTTGATGCATTTATGTGAGGAATGTTAAACACGTAACCCCAAAACCCTTTATGCTGTGACTGAGTTCTTGATCGGGACAGATCCACAGGGCTGAGTACTTTAAACACTGCTCTTTCAAGTATAAACATATTAGGTGTCATTATGTAACCATTCTGTTCAACTCTTTTATGCCACACATTAATGGAAGGCTTGAGACAAAGAGCTAAGAAGGAAGAATATTTCAGCTTGTTTCAATAAATAGACAGAGCATTGATTTTTAAAGAAAAGAAATTTGTAAAAACAAGTGGAGAACATATTTTGAGTAGTGGAACACTGTACTTTAAATCCCCTGAAACTTCTTTTTGCCTTCTGCATGGAATGGATTTCCAGATAATAAAAAACACTTGCAGTCGTGCCCAAGTCATTGTGACTATGTTAACACCAACTGGAAGAGGGCAAGCTCTTTCTGAACTTTAATCAAAATTATCCAATTTAAAACAATTTGACAGCCTAACGCTTCTTTCTGCAGCCCAAAACGGAAGGGAGGAAAAAGGGGTTTTTTTGTCTCAGCAATGTGCTTTGCTATCCTTTAAAACCATCACTGAATCATAATGGTCCTGCTTTTAAATCTTTCTGGCTTGAAAGCATATCATTTAAGCCTCTTCTGAATTGCCTGGATACCCAGCGTATACCTACTAAATCATGCTACTGAAAGTCCCAGAAAAACTTATTTCAATATATAGCCAAAATCATGGTTTTCTCCCCTCTACACAGTTACTGTATTTTGGATTTTAGATTGTGAGTGCATACAAAATGAATATTCTTAAAACCAATGATAATAATAAACAAACAAAAACCAAATCCAAGTACGTTGAAAAAGCACAGAGTACAAGGTTGGAGCATGTTGTACCAAATGAAGTTACAAAATAATTCTGAAAGAAAGCTACTCTTTACTTCTTCTGTCACATAATCTTTCACAATTTAATCTACATATTCCTTTTTACTAACATTCAACTAATTCTCCTACAGATAACTTTTTGCCAATAGTTTAATTCTCAGGTTTCTTAAAGGGCACTGCAAAACATTTCAGGAAAGATATTTTGAACAAGAAGCATCACTGAACAAAACACCGATGGCATTAAGACCTCACACAGGAGCCCGCTCCTGACGTGTTTGCTCCAGTTGAGCAGAAGCAGCAGCTAAAGCTTGCTTCAGCCAACTGCTTTCCCTTCCTTCCCACCTACCCCAGCGCTTCCTCCCATTTCCACCTTGATTTGCGGTGGGATAGAGATTCCCTCTTCTCTCCTCACCCTTCCCACCACCGTTCACATCTCTAAGCATCAAATTCAGCATAGGGTTGGGACTCCTCTTTTTGTTGCAGGTAGGTTACGCTGGGAAGGAAGGACAGGAGGAGCAGGGCAGGGCAGCCAGACAAAGAGGAAGGAACTCTGAAAGGCAAAGTGTGACACAACGGGCTTGAAAAAAACTGAGCCAGTAAGTGCATGAAGGAAGAAGATGGGGTGTTCAGAGCAGTGGTGTTTTTGATTGACTATCCGTGTTCAGACTGAAGACAAATTTCAGACACTGAAGGCTGAGAGCGAACATGTATAGACTGTATCGGCAGGAACTTGGGTGAAATGTGCTGCTAAAATAACTAACTCAATATCCTCCCATCCTGCTAGACATAGAGATTCTCCACAGCACAAAAACACTCCATAATTTTTCATATATATTTCATTATACATACACACCACATAGGCCACCCTAAAAGTAATGCCTCCTATTTAATTCCATGGAAACTACAACAGATACAAAGAGCACAATAACATTATTTGATAGAGCAAATTCTCAGCTACAAAACACTCTTTTTCAACTCAGTCACCACTATTAGCTCTGCATTTTTACCAGCGGTAAACAAGAGTCTGCAGGACACGTTCATAACAATCTGCATGGCTGTCCAAAATGTGGCTTGTCTTCCACATCGCTGCCGCCACTTCTGAAATGCACCACCACTGCCACACTGTGCTCACATCCACTGTTTGGGCTCCATCACCGTTCAGCAAGTGTCGAAGAATGTCAGCGGGTGCCATTTTTTCCACATGGAGGAATTCAGTTCCACACCTTTGCTTCATCCATACTTCCATGTCAGATGCCATTGTGTCAGACTGCCCCTCTGCTGCCATCTGTCACACACCAATAACATGGAACGGAATATTGGTGGGAAGATTCAATCTCTGCTTCCATACCACCAACATCCACCTCTGAAGTTGTTGGCCAACATAATAAAATAGGAGGCACTACTTTCAGAGCAGCCCTCATATATGTATATATTACCATTACAGTGGCAAATTTGACAGAATATATCAACTGTTCTTCAGACAATCACGACAGTTTTCAGCTGATAATGACCACCAGCTTACAGGAACTTATCGTCTTTTGTGAATTACCTTTATACCTTCATTGATTCATTAACATTAACTGCTTTAGGAAAAGCCTGAAAGTTTCCAGCAGAGTATAAGGAGGGTTAAAACAGCTTTGAAAAATCCAAGCTTAGCTTTCAGGGTGGATAAAAAATGCTGAATGAAGTGAGCTACTTAGAGATATTTTTGGTTGGCTAATCATCTTTATGTTATCCAAATTAAAAAACTTCCCGTAAGCCTTCACTACTTTGAGTGCCTGAACTGTAAACAAGGCAGATAAATAAAAAGCACTACTGAATATGCCTAGCTGCTGTTTTCACAGCCATAATCATGTCTTTTCAATAGTCTAGCCTTTAAAAAAAGCAGATATCAGATGGTTTGAGGCGCTGAAAAATCAAAGCAGTCCCAGACATTCACCCACGCATATCTCAAATTCCCCTATATTTCTCCACTTCATCAAGAAGAAAGTGGACAGTAAAAAGGCTTAAAAATGAACTCGGTACAGTTGGTATGTGTTTGAGACACAAACATGAGAACTTACTGTATGTCTACAAGAGTTACTCTTTGTAGGTATCACCCTTCATCTCCACAAGCACTGAGCCGTTCTCACAGGCCAAGATCTCAAGCACAGAGCTGGGTCCAGCTTTAAACCCACACAGAAGCAACACACACACTGCACTTGGTCATGGAGCAGGCCTCAGACAAAATTCACGTAGAGCTTCTATCTGGAAACACTTCAAGCAGGAAGATGAGCCTTGGAAAGGGGCAATATATGCACCTCTGGGTGCATACAATGCTTTAAGGAATTAGCTCATTTTTTCTTACCTTCTCATATCCACTTTGGATGCTACGTTCTCAGCTACTGGGGCAACTAAAACCAGTTTGTACAAAAAGATGCTACCTTCCAAGAATTTACCGTAACAGTCTACTCTCAGGGAAATGCTTTCCTGAACAACTTAAAGCAATGGTAGACATGTTTATTTCTACACCATGTAACAAGCAGTTTGTGCAAGTTTAATGACATACTGTGTGAAAGCTAAAGACAAGTAATTCTCAGAAATGACTGTGAAAGTGATCTCCTGATCCCAAACAGTTTTTCACAATGATTGTGAAAGCAGTGTGTGCTAACTACAATGAAAGTGGCCACCTTCTTCACTGCTATGCACATCTATGAAATTAGACAACTTGTCCAATGGATTAGAGTAATTGTATTAATTCCTAGAGAAATACATCCAGTGGGAATTCTATCCCATTTGGCAATCATGGTCCAGCTGAGGCGCTTCCATTGAGCTGTCAATCACCTCCTGCCTGGCTGTCAGAATCCATGACCCTGCAGGGAGTTGGCTCCCATGCTGTACCTGGTGTAGTAAGAGAGCAGACTTAGGGACAGCACTGGGTCACCCGGGGAATCTGAACTTTGCTTCAGGCACCTCCTCTGATCTTGGTCTGGTCCCAGGTGGCCAATAGTTATTGCTATTCAATAAAAATCTTTTGTTAAGTATTTGTGAAGTGTTCAGCCTAAGTTCCTAATGAATCATTCTCTTGGTATAATGGGCAAACATGACCATAATAAACAGCTGCAGTGAGCAGTGAACTGTTGATGAGTAACTGCAAGACTCAGTAACAGCATGGAGACAGAGCAGGTTTGGGGTACTGCTATGGTATCCAGTGCATCCAACAAAGCACAAAGGAACATATTTACCACTTAACAGCACAGCTACCTCTTCCACTAACTATGAGATCTCTATGCAAATCACAACATTTATCTAAAGACAAAGGCATTTCCAATCTTTACAATGTTATCTTCACAGTTCTTGTAAATCTTGGCAGAACTGATTGGACTGTGAGAAAGCTAACATCCATAAAAGAGGGGGAAAATCCATCACTTAACTGGCATTCCTCTTAAGCAGCAAAGGTTTAACATAGTCTGATAAAGAGGGAGATAAGAAAAGTTACTAAACATCTCTACTCAGGATGTAAAATCAGAAAACGAAAAGCTATGATTTTATCACTAGACAAAATGATTGCATACTGAAATTCTCCTAACACCAGGCTTTTTCTTGACATAAATTTTCAAAATTTTAAGACTGGATATTCCACATATCTTTTGCTGATTAAGACTTATTTAGAAAGTTCAGAATTAAAAGAATCATATACACAAGATATTTTCTTCTAAACTTACAAGTCTCAGAAACTTTATCAAAGGACTCCATTCTTATTTCCCAAAACCACGAATGGAATATGTCTTTCATGTGAGAAGAATTTACACCATGAATATCATTTACAGACAATTCCAATCCTTTCTATTTTTCACCCTGAAATCTTTGTAACTGTACTACTTCCAAAGTACCTGAATAAAGCTATAGTAAACCAGCCTATAGAAATGAAGCTTTCTGTAGGGTAGCTGCACATGGAAATCGTGGCAACAGCCCACTATTCTTACTCCTAATCCACAGAAAAACAATCTAAAGAGGGAGAACAAACTTGCCCAAGGTACTTCCAGGTCAATGGCAGAGCCTGTCAGGCCCCAGGATACCTAACCCTCCCAGGCTTCTTGCTATATCTACAGTTTGATACATACTGGTAAACATACTTTTCTCTTTCAAAATAATTCCCATGTACTAACTAGTAGAAAACAACAACAACAACAACAAAAACAGCCATATTTCTGGGGTCAAAGTCTAGATTTGGCAGCACTGCCTTATGTGATAAAGTTTTTTTTTGTTGTTTATTTTCTTTATAAAGAACATTTTATTCCTTGTTCTGATACAATATTTCTGAGATAACCAGTTACAGGAATAGTAACCACGTGACATAGTCCTTTTGTAGCCACATTTTTTAGAAATTAGACAAAACTTTCTGTAACTGTTAAGGGAAGAAAATACAATTTTTTTGTCATCTTCAAATAAGAAAGCATTTAAATTTCTGCAGACCATTTTAATGAATCATTTTCTGCAACTACGATCACTAATTTTACTTTTAAAGCAAAACGAGAAACAAATAGTTTGACAGTTCTGATATAACTTTAGAAAACCTATAAGGGAATAAAATCTGTAATTCATAGAATGGTTCAGGTTGGAAGGGACCTTAGAGATCATCTTGTTCCAAGCCCCCTGCCATGGGCAAGGACACCTCCCACTAGGCCAGGTTGCCCAAAGCCCCATCCAGCCTGGCCTTGAATACTTCCAGGGAATTAAGTAGCCAATTAAGTAATTAAGTAGCCAAAGAGAATATTGCTTATTAAATATTATGAAGGAGGAAAGAAAAGGAGGGGGAAAAAAGCATTACCAGTTGTCTCCTCAGCAACACCTTTAAGCAGACCAGCAAAGGGAAAAAATGATAGACGATTAAGCGACTCAGTATCAAGAAAAAGATGACGCATCTCCACTATAGCAATCAATATACACTATAAAACATAGATACTGTAAATATTTAAAACTTTGGCCACAAATTGGAATATCTTTCAGTTAATTGATGACCATTTCTCTTTGTAGTGCATTAAAATGATCTTTTCCATATATATGAATCATAGAATCATAG
>WBMW01003005.1:123903-136412 GCA_013396635.1 Penelope pileata | reverse complement strand
ACCATTCTCTGATTCTATGATTTTCACCATCAATGAGCAAGAACATGCATGCTGTGCTTGCAAAAATCTGTACCAGAGGAGACGACCCATCATCACCACTGCTGAAACACACCACCTTCCACCTGACTGTGCTCACCTCCACTGTTTGTTCTCCATAAACATTTAGTAAGTGTTGATGAATGTCAATGGGTGCCGTTTTTTCCACATGGAGAAATTCAATGACACACCTTTGCTTCATACACACTCCCATGTCAGACGCCATTTTGTCAGACCGCCCCTCTGCTGCCATCTGTTGCACAGCAACAAATCAAATGGAATATTGGCAGGAAAGTTCAACCTCTACTGCCATACCTCCAACATCTGCCTCTGATGTCATGGGCTGATGTAATAAAATGGGAGGCATTGTTTTTGGAGAAGCCCTAGTATATGTCTGTTGTTTAACTGTAGTCACCCTATATTGGTAAAGAGGAAAATCATGCTTTAGAATATGAATTATAAGCTAGCTGGACTTCTTTCTATTCTCACTGAATTACAGTTTAGAAATAATTTATGGTGATGAGACGACTTTCTGAGAATTCCTTACTAAAAAAGACATCTAATATTTGACTGAAATAAGACAAGAATGTAAGGCTGGAAATGTATAAAATATACGTATTGCATTTGGCACTGCATAGATATAGATGTAATTTATTTCTCTCTCATTCTTAACCATTTGGTATTGGGAGTAATATTCCCATGCAACCCTGTTTGATTTATTTATTTATTTTTCCCACTTCATTTATCTACAGAAAGCAAGACAAATGCTTTAATCAGGTTACATAATAAAGTGAAATCAAAACAGCTGGCACAATATCTGAACATGAGCTCAAAGATATGACTCTCTATTAACATAATTCCATAAATTAATATATCTATACATAATTGTAGAAAGACACTTGGAAGAAATATTTCACCATGTATTATAGGTGCTTTGTTTATCATTGTAGGTCATATGTCACTGGACTTCAAATGACACAACACTGAATATTGTAAAGTAAAGTAGTAAATGACTATAAAAAGACTCTTTATGCATTTATTTGCAGCTAGAGGAAAAAACAATTCACAAAATGATATTCACAGCTGAAATTAAATGGTGAACCTGCAAGGTGCAATTGAGTAAGCATCACAGTTATTCATGGTCTCATATCTAAGTGAGAGTTTGTCTGCATTTAATTAGTGGAGAGCACTTAATATCTAACTGTTAGGAAATATAGAGGACTTCTGGCTATACATCATTACGCTTTAACAAATATAACAAGTGAGAATTACTATTTCTGTATTTCAAATAGACAGATCATACATTTACTTTCCTTCCAAACACAAATTTTCAATTAGAATATTACTGAGCATTGCTCTGAGAGCTTTTTACTTATTTTATCAATACAACTGTTCAGTTTTATTTAATTTCATAACCACTTTAGTATTTGCCATGAAATCCTACCCATCTAAATTTTATTATAATTTTTGAAGCTGATTTTTAATTCTGCTGTTTTTGTTGTATTTTTACAAGTTCATTAAACAGCAATTGTTTTTCACACAATTATAAAAATTCTAACAATAACAAAAATCTTCTCTTTTACTGATTCAAAGTTATTCCTATTTTAAGTTTTTTTCTTAAATGCTGAATTTTAGTCATTAGAATTCATAGCTTGTGGTCGCTTTTATGTGAATTAGTCTTTCAGAATGTACATAGGTCTGTCATTTTGCAGAATTGATTCTACATGGACTTAACTCTTTTTTTTTTCCTGATTTTCAGCTAGTAATTAAGATGGGTATCATCTTTAATTTGTCTTACTTCCCAAGTAGATAACCCCAACTGGTGTTTTATTTTTTTCTTCAACCTTTCGAAAAGGAGAATTTTTTACATAAATTACCTAAATTAGTTGGAAGTAATTTTACCAAAATAATGTTAAATAAAAGGTGAAAAACTGTTTTAATTCTGGTGTGTTTAATTCTTTTTTAATGAGAAAGTGACCTCTTGCACTCTTCTTTGCTGTGTAATAATTAATATCTGCTATTACTAACACTTCCAGAAATAAATGATCTAGTCAGGATTAAAATTAACAGGCATGGCTGATCAAACCACTATGAACATACTTTGCTTAACATTTGTTTCAAATTACTTTTTTCACTCATTACCAGTTAGGCACTCTCTCAGAGTATTTGTTTAGTATTTATTTGATAATCAGCAAATGCTATAGCTATTTTATGGCCTGTGGAAAAAAGTCAACTAGAAAAGAGAAGTATAACTGTCACATTCAGTAGAGGCCCTAGTGATGTATGTAACGGCAACTTAATAAATTGATGACAGTACACTAAACTGAAATAATACAATTTAACAATTTTTTTTCCCAAAGAAAACCAGCATGATTTGTTAACTTCATGATTTGGTATGAAAATATAATAGATTGAAAATTAATGCAAGCAATTATTTTTATGGCATTCACTGACAACATTTCTCTTAGGTATAGCCTGACAACTTTAAATCTCAATTTCCTCCTGCTGGTTTTAAAAAAAAAAAAAAAATCTTCCAAGGATACATTAGTTTTAAACCAATCAACTAATGAAGATGTACTGTTGGTGAAAATGACATCACAATATACTATTAAAAAAACCATTTTGAAAAAGAACATTGAGGACATCTGTGTATGACTTTACATGGTGTGTATTTTTATATCATTTATTTATGCATCAAAGCACTAAAACACAAGCAGAGCATGAAGCTTACAGACCAGAGCAGCAGAATCACAAAATCACGTCATACAAGTTGATAAAATGTCCACAGTGATTTCTAATTCACTCTCACTGTTCACATACACTCTAGTGACTAAAACAGCAGTTTAAAAACACCTTTGAAAGAATACATGGGAAAGTAAATCTGAAATGGAAACTGCAATCACAAGCATATTGCCATTTCACATTACCTTGTTTGTAGTTATTATTACATCATTTGGTTTTATTAAAAGTGACAAATTTGCAAGAATGCTGTCACGATCCAATATCACTTTATCGTCCTATTACTCTCGGGAACAGAATTAAGACTCAAAAACTGAGTCAAGTGCCTAAAACAAAATAACTTTATTAACCCGGGAATGGATTCGCAAGGGGGAGGAAAGAACGGGAGAACAGAAGAAAAACGGAGAGTTCACTGTTACCAGCGGCGCTGTTACCGATGGGACGAATTGGCAGCAGAGGAGAAAATGGAAAAATGGGAAAGAAAAAGGGAGAGTTCGCTGTTAGCAGCAGCAGCACAGTACGATGGGGCGGGGGGGGAGGAGAAGGCCCGCTCCTCCGCTTGTGATGCTGCGCACACTCCCTGTTGCAGCAGCACTCTCGTGACGCTCCACTCTCCAGGACCCGCTCTCCCGCTCTCCCACCCTCCCTTCCTCTCCCTCCCTCTCCCTCTCTCTTTCTCTGACCCGCTCTCCCTCCCTCTCTCACCTGCTCTCCCTCTCTGAGAACCACTCTTTCAGCACTCTCCCACATACCCTTCTGGTTGCGCCCCTTTATATTGTAGAGCCCAACCCCCACTCGGGGGTGGGGTGCATACTGTGTTTGTAGGGGGCTCCCTAAAGTTCTGGAAGGATCTTGGGTCCCACAAGGTGCTGCCACAGATGGCTCCAGGATGCAGGCTTCTGATTGGTGGGACTTCAGGGTGGCTGATTGGTGGAACGTTGTCTGGTTGCTAAGGTGGCAAGATGGCAAAGTCTTCCTGTGACCTTCCTGCCGCCAATGTTCAGACATATCCATACATTCTTTTGCAGTCTCTTACAAACGTCTACATATTCTGCATATCTAGTCTTTGGAACTGTTACTTCTCTAGACTTTTTCCTTCTTACTTCTCATTCTTTTTCTTCAGTAGATACTATTTTGAAGTATCAGAGCAATGTTTTATCCACTTTTTTCTTCTCTTTTCTCTTTAACACTGAACAGATTTCTTCAGGATTCATTGTTGAGATTCCTTTCAGTGGAGCTGCCTAAAACATGTCATGACAGCGAAATTAGTTCCACAGCTTCTCTTCACAGGTAATAGAAAAGTAGATATCTTCTCTTTAGTTGGTGAAGAAAAAAAAGCTTTTCTTTCTTATTTTTTTTCATTTTTTTCTTTTTTTCTGTGCAAAGCTTTCTGCTTGTTTCTGTTTGGCAACTGATTGGTTAGACTGTGACAAAACTAATGGTGTTCCATTCCTCTGGTTCCATTTTGGTCTGCTGCTTCTTTGAATTTTGTTACTGGCCTTCTGTTGCCTGCAGTGTGAAGTCCAACAATCTATTTTATGAGTTTTATATATTCCAAGCCAATTATTTGAGAATGAAGAAGTTACAGAACCCAAAGTGCTAAGGTAAAGAAACTCTTACATGGTTAATTCAGATGAGGTGAGTGGAGAACCTTTAGAAGCAACACAAGTTGATTCAGCTATGCTTCTCCAGCAGAATACAATGACAATTTTATTGTTATTTCTGTCAAAATTGTTGAAGCCATAAGCAAATTTGAAAACCTCATAGTCATTCTCCATGTGAAATATTATTTGTTAATTCCTATGTAATTTCTTTTTGATCTTTCAGATGTTTGTAGCTATGAGGTAACTGTGTTGGGTTAAAAAAAAATTGGAATTCATTCTATGTGATTCTTTTTCAGTTTAATAAGATTAAGTAGCATATGGTCTGAAAATAGACTGTGAATTGAGACAACATTGTCACAGTGGTTCCTTTACTGTTTTGTAATGATGAACTTCCCACCTTCCGTGTCTGTTGTGCAGGAGCAGTGTACTTCTGTTTCCTCTCTACACTGCTTGTGCTGGTGTGCAGTAGGACTGGCCTCTGTGTTGTGGGCTGTGTACACAGCGCAAAAGGAAATCGACTGAGAGAGGTTTCACTGAGGTGACTCTTAGTAAAGCACTGGTTGGGATGGAGCACATAGTTCCCATGTAGTGGTGCTTTATTTAAGGAGCTAACCTGTTCTCTAGTAGCCTCTGAAATCATCAGAAGGTACTAAAAAGTATTTAAAAAGAAAAAAGTATGTGTAAGGCTTTACTTTTTTATAGGTAGGAACTCTGATAATGAGATAGAAAATTATTTGAATCTGAGATGTAACAAAGTGAAATCTTGAATACGTTTTTATCAGTGCGTGTTATGATAGATAAATTAACTGGTAATAAAGCAATAGAGTACTGCCTATTACATATCAAGATTGGGTTTTAAATAATTACTACATTATAGGAACTACTTCTATTCCCACTGATGATTATGATAAAACTGCCATTAACTTACCAAGAACAAAAATTTGTCCAGGAGCAGTAAAAGTAAGAACCATAGAATGTTTTTTAACTTCGTAATGACATGCTTTATAATAGAAACTAAGTAGAATATTGAAATTTTTATTGATAAGAAGATTTAAAATTGATCACGTATTTAGTGCCTTGTTTAACTCTTTGTTTATTCACATTCAGATGATTATAAATTTATATTTTAAGTTACAAATATATAAAACTTATGATTTCATTTATATGGATTTCAAATCCCATCCAGACTTCCTACTTTCACTGTTCCCTTAACTAGTGATTAAATGCTATTACCATCTGCTAGGTACTGCAAAATAGGTTTCCAAGACAATAAATACCAACTTAATTTGGCATTAGTTAACACTGTTATTGTCTGGTCTCTGCATGGAAGTCATGAACAGAATGTATGTGAAGATTGAGCCAGGTGTTTTTCCATTAAAGCTACTCACTTTGAAGACCTCAGCTTGGCATAACAGTATGTAAAACTCCGGTTCTTTCATATGTTCTTCTGCAACAAACAGCAGTAACTTCATTTTCCAGTAATGGTAATTTTTCAACAAGGAAAAAGTTGGCATATTCTATGCTTCTTAAAATTCTGCAAAAGTCTTTTTGTTCCCCACTTCCTTCAGCCTCTTTGGGTCAGATTTCCAGAAGTATGTTTGCAGTGTTTTAGCGACACTAGGAAGCATAATTTTTGAGTCTGAATAAAATGCAAGGATGCTTTTAAAGCGTCAACCCCTACTTTGTGGCTAAGCTGCATGTCACACTGGTAGATTATAATCGTACATCATATTAATGATACAATGCAAACATCTATAACTGAATGTTAGGAAGGGGTCAAAATAAATGATCTTGAAGTTAACAGTGCAATACTTATCAATCTCTCTAAATGTTAAAAATGTTCAAATAAATAGAAGAATCACTCTGCCTTTTAGACTGGTTACGCAGATTGGAGGTACTCTACCCCCTGACCTGAAAGTATGGGAAGGGGAGCAGAATAAACCCCATACAATTCAGGTGGAGACCGTTAAAGATCTGCTACTCCATCTGGACTGTCACAATTCCATGGAGCCAGGTGTGATCCACCTGAGGGCTCTGAGAGAGTTGGTGGAGGTGATTGCCAAGCTGCTTTCGCCATCAGTGTTCCTGGTCAATCGGAGAGGTTGCAGAGGATTGGAGGGTTGCCAATATGACTCCCATCTATAAGAAGCGTTGGAAGAAAGATCCAGGGAACTACAGGCCTGTCAGCCTCACCTCAATGCCAGGAAAGGTTATGGAACAGATCATCTTGAGTGAGATCACATGGCATGGGCAGGACAACCAAGGGATCAGGCCCAGCCAGCATGGCTACATGAAAGGCAGGTCCTGTTTGACCAACCTCATCTCCTTCTATGACCAGGTGACCAGCTTGGTGAATGAGGGAAAGGCTGTTGATGTAGTCTGCCTGGACTTCAGCAAAGCCTTTGACACTGTCTTCCAAAGTATTCTCCTGGGGAAACTGGCAGTCCACGGGACAAACAGGTTCACTCTTTGCTATGTAAAAGACTGACTGTAGGGTCAGGCCAAGAGAGTGGCAGTGAATGGAGTTAAATCCAGCTGGAACCTGGTCACAAGATGGGTGTTGGGGCCCATCCTGTTTCATATCTTTGTTGATGATCTGAATGAGGGGATCGAGTGCACCCTCAGTAAGTTTGCAGATGACACCAAGTTGGGAGGAACTGTTGATCTGCCTAAGGGTAAGGAGACCCTACACAGAGATCTGGACAGGCTGGACTACTGGGCTGAGTCCAATTATATGAGCTTGAACAAGATAAGTGCTGGGTTCTGCACTTTGATCACAGCAACGTTATGCAATGCTACAGGCTTGGGGCAGAGTGGCTGGAAGTCTGTGCTGAAGAAAAGGACCTGGGGGGATTGGTCGATGCTCAGCTGAACATNAAGTGTGGGAGTCAAAGGGAGGAGGCCATACTCTTTTCTGTGGTGTCTGGTGATAGAACAAGGGGAAATGGACACAAACTGGAGCATAGAAAGTTCCACACAAATATATGCAAGAACCTCACGGTGAGGGTGACGGAGCACTGGAACGGGCTGCCCAGGGAGGCTGTGGAGTCTTATATGGAGATATTCAAAACCTGTGTGGACACTTACCTGTGCGGTTTGCTGTAGGGAGCCTGCTTTAGCAGGGGAATTGGACTCAGTCTCTACAGTTCCCTTCCAGCCCTTACAATTTTGTGATTCTGTGTGATCATCCTGCTGTACTCAGTTCTGATGAGGCTGCATCTTGAGTACTGTGTTCAATTTTAGGCACCTCACTACAAGAAAAACTTTGAGGCCCTGGAGTATGTCCACAGAAGGGTGACAAAGCTATTGAGGGGTCTGGAGCACAGTCTTATGAGGAGAGGCTGAGGGAACTGGGGTTGTTTAGTCTGGAGAAAAGGAGGCTCAGGGGAGATCTTATTGCTCTCTACAACTACCTGAAAGGAGGTTGTGGTGAGGCAGGGGTAGGGGGTGGCCTCTTCTCCCAGGTAACTAGCGATAAGACTAAAGGGAATGGCCTCAAATTGCGCCAGGGGTAGTTCAGGTTAGATGTTAGGAAAAACTTGCCTGAAAGAGTGATCAGGCACTGAAACAGGCTGCCTGGGGAGGTAGTGGAGTCATCGTCCCTGGAGGTGTTCAAGGTACGTCTGAATGTGGTACTGAGGGACATGGTTTAGTGGTTTAATGGGGCAATCTTAGTGGTAGGTGGACAATTGGATTAGATAATCTTGGAAGTCTTTTCCAACCTTAATGATTCCATAATTTCATGACTTTCTCTAAAACAATTCTTTAAGTATTCTTTCATGGGTAACCTCTTCCTATTATTGTTTACATTTTGAAAATGTAAATGGTAATGCCATCAGCAATGTTGCACAGAAGTGATTCTTTCAGTAGCTTAGTTTGCATTCAGTGATTCTAGAGGAACCAAATTAAATTTGCAAAAGCAACAGCTCTGCATTCTACTTCATCATCCTTTATTTATTAGCCTTGTGAATGCAGCAAGAGGCATGCATTAGTGAACAAATATAACTTAACTACAGACAATTACACATGTCTCAGTAAAGCCGTAATATAATAGAAATCTATGATGCTTCAGACTGAGCTTTGCATGCACATTGCATGTCTCTGCAGTGGGTTGCATTATGTTGCAGCAAATTTATCTCTTTGCTACATCACAGAAATTTGTAAAATAGCAGGAATCTTGCTGCTACTCTGAGATACATGCTTGCACAGAAAAAAAAATCAAGGTATAAGCTGAGAGCATTGTTAGAAAGGTACTAACCACGATAAATATATTGTCATATCAGTGACATGGAGTGTTCTTGTATGAGATTTTGGACCGTTTTCCCTCAGTCACTATGTCTTTGTTTTTATTTCTTTCTCAAAACATTACTTTGTGTGAAAAAAATTGTTAGGTAGTTGCAAAAGGAAAAGTGAAACTGTATTAGTTATAAGAATGTCACAAGTTTCCTTATATGAAGCTTTGTATATACTCAGGAACTAATGCTCACAAAATAATGGCCAAAGATACTTTAAAACAATTAATTATTTTACTTAGGATAAATGAGAAAAAGTACTTAGAGATCACTTTATTTTTAAGACATTATAACAAGATAACACTTCTATTGGTACGTTATCTTTATAGATCTCATTCATAAGGTGAAATACAATGGAAATAGCATAGTCTAAGGATAATCAATTAGTTAATTTTTGGCAATATTTTATTTGTATGTTTTACCAAACTACTTTTTTGATCTTTTGCATGATAATACTGATTTAAAACAATAAAGTATTACTTGTGATTCAATGTGTTTTGTGATCTTAGGTCAGAATTTGATTTTGTTCAACATATATATTGCTTAAACATGTAACAATAATGTTTGTACATAATCTTCAGTTTAAAAGTGCATGAGGGAATAGAGGTTTATTTTTTCACCAATTTTTACAAAATCTCTCCATATTTTTTTAATTTTTCTGATTGCCATTTCCATGTGTTACATTGTTGTCTTATGGTAGTTAATGCATTTTAAATTAAGTTTCATTCTGTTAATTGTTTCTACTGTAAATATCCATTAGCAACCTTTCTAATATTAAATGAAGTAAAAACAAAATGATATTCATATGGATGACATGGTTTGTACTTTCACAGACAAGCTTATTTTAAATTACTTTAAATTGCATTCATTTGACTGTATAGAGGGGGAAAAGATCCAAAGGTATTCTTTCCATTCAAGCAACAGGAAATTGTGTGAAATTTCTATTAACCACAACAAACAAATGCTTCTTCCATAAACAGAATGAAGGAAGGAACTTAAATGTGTGCAGAAACTGCTCTCTGAACCATGTTAAAATGTTCCTGTCCTTTCCTTAAAATTACCCCCTACAGAAATCTCCCTCAAGTCCATAACAGCTTTAGAAGTCAATATTTTCAAAAGTATTAATTTTTTAAGGGATTAAGATGAGTGTCCTATTTTTAGAGCTAAAAACTGATATTATAGTCCTCTGATGCAAGAAGTCCCACATTAGTGCAAATTTATATACAGTATAATAGAGTTCAGTTTTACTCCAGAAGTTTGATTACAGTGCAAAACATCAGAAAGTGTATTCCATAGTCCACCATCTCAATGTTTGTCCTCATCTAGCTAAAGAATAAAAAGATACTCACTAAAAGAATATTAAAAAACCACATATGGGGAGAGTACTCGGAGTAGAAAAATACTCAGAATACAGGCAAGGTCAAGATTCTGGAAGCAGGAGCAGAACTCACGATTGGAAGCAAGCAGATATGGATCTGAGAATCCATTAAATGTGATTTGCTTTGAAGAGTTTTTCCCTTAATTATTATGGATTATTACAGAAGAAGAATTTGACAAAAGAATATATAAAAACAACATTATTTTTGAGCTTTCTGTGTAAAGTTTCAGGGTGACTTTTGTATTTTTTTAATATCAAGAGAAGGAAGTAGGAAATAATTAACACTGACAGCTTCAGGTTCAGCTTATTTTCCAGTCTCAACCCATTTTTATGGGGTGCAGTTTCTATTTTGTACTCCTGTGGATCTATTAAGTTTGAGCTTCCAAGAAATTAGGAACTTAACAGGTGCATGCAGTTGCATAAGGCAGAGTTCCCTCAAACATGATTAAATTTGCAGACATTGATGAATCTGTGAAACCTTCTGTAGTCACCGTAAATCCTCATTTAGTCACAATGGTAAATCTTGGTGTCAATAGAGGAACTGCTGTATAAGTAATAGGATAAATCAAAGTATAATGAGCACTGCGATAAACCAACTACATTGAAAAAGATTCCAGAGCAGTTTTTTGTTTAAAACTACTTTCCATTTGAATCTGGCAAAAGCTTTAGCCAATGCTAGAACACATTCTGCATTACGCAGGTGAACTGCAAGTAAATCATAGAAACCTGACTAAAGAAATGTAACACATTGGGAAAAAAAAAAATCTACTAGAAATACTGTGAGAACTCCTCAGTACCTCATTCAAGTACCAATAGCATCTTTGTTTATTTTTTTGGTAAAATCTCACATGTCCCTAAACACTGAACAGAATATAAATATAGAAAAAGAGATTTTAAAGAGTTGTAATTGCTGTTTTCTTCAAAGCAATATTTTTCTTAGCTGCTTATGCAGAAATAATCTAAATGTTCTTCAGGATCACATTAAAAAAAGTTTCTTCTTGACATCTGAAAAGAAACTGGGCAGGAGAAAGCTAAACTTCAACATTCAGTATGATAAAAAGAACTTTCAAAGATACACTGTTTTGGGTGGACACTATGAAAATATTTCAACAGTATAGATTGTGGCATCTGCAATTTGTTTAATTACTTATTTTCTTATTGCCTTATGTGAATAATTAGTCTGTTTTGGGTATTGTTCCTATGCTAACAATTTACACTACCTGATCCAAAAAAAATGAAATCTAGTGAACACATTGAAACACAACACTGAAACTCCCATTCTTCACTTTTTAAGTGTACAAAAGATTTGTGTTCTTTTTTTAATGGCTCAAGATATATCATTTGACTTTGAAGGCTGTTCCAAGAAGTAACAGCCTGTTTCAGTGCTGTTACCCTCACAGTAAAGAAGTTCTTCCTCATGTTTGTATGGAACTTCCTGTGTCAAGGTTTTTGCCAATTGCCCCTTGTCCTATCGCTGCCCACCACTGGAAAAAGCCTGGTCTCATCTATTTGACTCCCACAGTTTAGATGTTTAGTTTAGTGATGAGATCTCCTCTCAGTCTTCTCTTCTCCAGGCTGAACAGTCCTTGATCTCTCAGTCTTTCCTTGTATGGGAGATGTTCCATGTCCCTAATCACCTCTGTGGACCTGAGAAAAGGCCCTGTGACCAGAGAAGACCCTGAGCACCTTTCAGATATCCTGCTTTTTTTGAATCTCATGGTTGGACTATGCAGCCTAAGATTCATTTCTAACATATTTTTTTTTGTGACTTCACTGATTTAAAAAAAAAAAAAAAAAAAAAAAAAAAAAAGCTGAGTGGTAGGGAACAGAAGATATGGGAAAATACCTAGACAGAAAATGCAGTTCTGAGGGAATGTTTTTAAAGTGAATATTACTGAAAAATAGCATATCTTTTTCTTCTTTAGTAATATCAGCAGTTGTCTTGTCTTTGATTTGTGCTCTGTTCTTGGTTGCAAGATTTTGTTGATGACTTTTAGATAAATAGGGCTGCTACAACAGTAATAACAACCCAAAAATATAATGAGATCAAGCACAGTTTTATCTCATAACACAATCCAATTTATATGGCTTGAATTTTGTTTAGCTCCTTATTACCAAAAGAAATAAGAATACCAATACTGTGATATTGCAATGATGAAAAACATGGAACAGTAACAAAGCAGTAACCAGTCAAAAAAGAAGAACATGTGAGCAGATTTCTTGGAACTCTGAAAATGTATAAATCCATTCTGTTTACTTGAGATTGTAAACTCATGAAATCACTTCTTAAATATGTTTACAGGAGCAGGCAGTGACCAAATACTGTAACATAATGAAAATGTCTGAAAGAGCATTTGATCATCAGAAGGCAATATTCAACTGTATCTTAGCATCAGGACTGGAACAGTGTTAACCACCAAAAGAGAAGGGAAGGTTTGGGAAGGTTTGGGAAGGGAGGGG
>WBMW01003005.1:103782-120750 GCA_013396635.1 Penelope pileata | reverse complement strand
TTTTTGGCTTAGCAAGCACATATAATTTCAGGAGCGCAGGTGTCCAGTCCTGTAGAACGATGTATAGAGTAACGTACACCAGCAGGACAAAGTTCGGGTAGACATTTTGAGAAATCTATTTAATAGAATCAGGATTCTAGAGAGCAATTTGTGTTCAGCAGTCTAAATGAAGAAATCCTATTCCGCTTAGTGTAGTTTAGCATCTTTATTATTATTATTATTTTTTTTCTGGAAGGTATGTTGTATTAGAAACAGAGATACAAAGAGCCTTCAACAAGCCTAGTGGAAAAGTGACATAAGGTATATTCAAAACAAAAAAGTATAGGTAATAAGTCCTAAATTAAACATCCAACCTTTCAGAAGGTGTATGTAAATATCATTTAAAACAATACTATACTCAGTGTAGGAAAGAAATACAAAAACTGCCAGGTAGAGCCTGTGAAGCTGAAAGCAGAAATGCTGCTACAAAACGAAAACAGCAGAGCCCCAGGCACTTCGCTCACTCTGTGGAGACAACACCCTGAGGCTCAAGAAGGCAAGCCTGATGTGTAGGAGATGCCTCGTGAGGCATGGTAGATATCAGCTTTATCACAAAGAAAGAAGGAAACTTGAATTAATGTACAAAGTCAGTGCTTAACCATCTTAAGAGCAGCAAAGTCACTGCAAAGAAACCAGGAAGCCTTGTGTCACACTGATGGGCAGGGCTGGAGATAAGATTTCCTTCTGTTAGAGTTAAAAGCCCAGCTTCTCTGTTGCAGAGGCTTCCTGCAAGCTTTCTGCCAGAGGTTTTGATGCCTCAGTCTAACACATCAGACTTATAACATAATGACTGCAAATGAGGACCAAGTATGGGCTTTCTTTATTTTCTGTTCTCTTTCTCTCATAGAGTGTAAATTGCTTCTATTCCTATGGATTTTGTCATTAAAATCCTCACTGACACGGGCCTGAAATTTAATCTCTCCCTTTTATTGCAAAGTTTGAATCCCTTGGAGGTGGATGCTCTTTCTTTGGTATAAAGCTAGTCAAGTGGAGCATTCTAGGCAGAAATTTTTCTTTGAGAGAAAGAGAGAGAGTTGCTTTAGGGACAAGCTTATTTCTTTATTCTAATATATTCCTTTTTTTGATGCCAGTGACTCTTTCAATTCTTTATCAAAGTCAGAGGACAGCACACAATTCTCATCCTTGTAACTGACTGTTATTTAATCCCCTAAAGGAGAGGTCTTTAATATTAAAATTATATTAACATTCTACTTTTTTTTTCCTTACAATTTTTATTAGCCGGTACATTTTCTTCTCGATTAAATTTGCTTTATTTATTTATTTATTTGTTATCTTAAGGTTACTCTAATGAAATATTCTATTTTTAACTTCTGAGAAGAAAAAACCAACAAAAAACATCTTCACACTGAAGCAATTTCTAAGTAACTCTATGAACTCGAGGAAAGATCTTCCCTTAACAACATTCTCTTTGCATTGTGTTTCATTCTTTATATCATTCCAATAACATACTAAAAAAAATTATAAAAGCATACCACATCATGCACCAGCTGAGGCCAACTGTCGCTAACTGGACTAACCTTATAGGCCACTTATGTCTCTGTTATCGGTTGGCTCAAAACAGTTTTGTTTCTCCACACCTTCTGGTCCTCTTCATTGCTGATATGAGGTCAGGACTTTCTTTTCTGCTTTACTGTTGTTTTCTTCCCTCCATAGTCCTATAGGCTTTTAGGTGGTATGTCTTTTTTCTTTGTCCCATAAGCACTGGGACAAAAAACACGTTCACTGCACACCATCACTTCATATTCCACGCTACTTGTGGTCTTCAAAAAGTCTCTTTTTACTATTTCACCATTATTTTTTGCTTTTTTCTGTTTGTTTATTTGTTCTTATTATGATTAACTATTCACTCTTAGATTGTATCATCTTGTATGTTTTTTGGCTATTACTTTGTGATCCTAGTTAGGCCTGTTTATTTTTTTCAGGAGGACAGTTGATTCTTCAGTTGCACTTTATCTTAAAGTTATTCCTTCCAATTGCAGTTTCACCAGTAATTTTATATCTGGTGTCTTCCCTTTACACATCCAGTTCCTAAATCTTTCTTGTCCAGTTCTCTGTCCTAAGAATTACCTTTATCAATATTATCTTCCTTTAAGTTAACCTCCATTTTTCATGTTCCACATATCTTCTTTACATGTCCCACATATCTTCTTCAAGGCAGACCAGCTTTCTCAATGATTGTACCTCAATGTCTGTTGACCTGTCTGTCTATTGACCTGTTCCCTACAAACTCTATTTCTAGGTTCTAATTCTTCTTGTTCCTCCTGTCTCACTTAGATTGAAACTGACGACCAGCAGCTTCCTTTGCTATTCCCTGATCTGCATTTTGCTTCTCAATGAGCACTTAGTCATGATTTATTTGAATACCTTTTCCTCATTGTCAGCTCTGAATCCATCTATAAGTCCAGTGACATTTCCTTGTCAGCAATATCAATTACAGTTCTATTTTTAATTTGCTCTTTATCTGTTCCAAAGTTGCAGGGCTCAGACAGTTTAGACAAGGGCTTAAAAAATGAATAAATACTACACCTAAAGTTTTCCTGGAAGAACATTCTCCAGCACCTGCTCTGGCATAGGCAATGTTCCCTGGGATGTTTTTTACTTTTTTTTTTTTTCTCTTGGAAAGTACTAGGCTCATTTGAGATGGAAAGTCAGACTGGTAATCATCTGCAAAATTTCCAACTTCCAATGGAAATATAGTATGAAAGTATCTGGTTAACATCCAGCTGCCCCATAGCTGGCCAAAATGTAGCGCAGCAGATCCACCAGATCTTTGTATTTGGATTAAAAGCTCCTATACAGAGACCTTAAAGTAATGAGATGCTTTTGCTTTTCAGCTTTCGTTACACTAATCATTCTGTTTGTGTTCATATTTACACAACTCTGTAAAGCATAGACAGTGGCAATATAGAGAGGAAATAATTATCACTGTTTCTTTTAGTCTTATTCATAATTACTTTTTGTCTTTAATTTGCAAAAAAATTTAACTTAAAAGTAAGTTTCTGAATAATTGAGTTTCTACATAAAGCAGAAAGCATATAATATGGAAGTACATAGGGGATATATCTGTTTTATAGTCCAATGCCAGTCTTTACAAAGAGACTTTTATATGGAAAGTAATTTATCTGTGAATAAATTATTCAGACTGTAGCAATCAAAAATATTTGACACAATACTTCATTTTAAAAGATTTAGAGTCTTTGGGTTTTGATTTTAATCTTGATTTCTCTTATCTACCTTTCCATTATAAAGTTTCCATCACTTATCTTCTTTCTTAAGTGTGAAAGCATTAGAAATCATAATTAAAGATTATCAATTAAGGCCAGTGGAAATAGGGAACAAAAAATTATTCCAGAACCAAAACTCTCACCTTCAATGTCAGGATCTCACATAAAACAGCAGTTTTATTAAATGAAAAATTAAATGTCAATTATAATATTCTGACCTCTTGTGTTGGAAAGAACAAGTAATTGACAATCAGAAAATCAATTTTAACAGTAATGTAGGTATTGATGTTTTTTCTAAAAGAACCACAGGACTAGGTAATAAATGACTGTTCCTCTGGCTTGTGCCATATATATTATAAGCTTTTACTACTGCTATTTTTTTCCATCTCAAGAAAGATTTCTATTTTTGAGTCATGTTCTCTTTTAGATTGAATCAATAAGCTTCATGGAAAAAAAAAGTTTGAGATTATGATTCAATAACTAGACATTATTTATATCAATTCTTAGAGTTTAATAGATAATGATGAACCCTACACTTCGTAGTGGGCTTGTTGGAAAGGCAATAGATGGGAAAGATATCAATCTATAGACATTGAATCATAGAACAACTTAGGTTGGAGAGGACCTTAAAGATCGTTCAAAAAAAACCCCTGCCATGGACACGGTTGCCAGCCACTAGATCAGACTGTCCAGGAACCCATTCAGCCTGGCTTTAAACACCTCCAGGGATGGGACATCCGCAGATTCTCTGGGCAACCTGTTCCATTGCCTCACCACCCTCTGAGTAAAAAATTTCTTCCTAACCTAAATGAAACCTAAATCTTTCCTCTTTCAGTTTAGGTTCATTCCCCCCTGTCCTGTCACTATCTACCTGTGTAAAAAGTTAGTTCCCCTCCTGCTTGTAGGCTCCTTTCAGGTATTCGAAGGACACAATGAGATCACCCCAGAGTCTGCTCTTCTCTGAGCTAAACAATCCCAACTCACTCAACCTGTGTTCATAGGAGAGGTGCTGCAGCCCTCTGATCACCTTCATGGCCTTCATCTGGACCCACTCCAACATTTTCACATCCTTCCTGAACTGAGGACCCCAGGCCTGGACGCAGTACTTCAGATGGGGCCTTATAAGGGTGGAGTAGAGGGGGGCAATCATCTCCCTCTCCCTGCTGGCCACCCCTCTTTTGATGCAGCTGAGGATACAGTTGGCCTTCTGGGCTGCAAGACCACATGGCTGGCTCATGTCAAGCTTTTCATCCATCAGGACCCCCAAGTCCTTGTCGGCAGGGCTGCTGTCAAAACACATGTAAATATCTATTTAGGAACAGATAATGGGATATGAATCAGAAAATGTGGAGGTAGTTCCAACAGTGAGGTTTGTGCAGAGGGCTGATTAGGTTCTGCGGGCCAACTAAGTATTAATTATTATATATGTTATATAATTCATGTTTTCTTAACAATTATTCTGATGCAGCTATAGAACTTTTGATTCTGGAAACAGTTTAGCTATGAATAGCTCTGAGACACTGTAAAGACCCAACTAGGTCTACAAATTAAAAGCAACAGGAAAAAAAAAAATTCTTGCAAGGTCAGGTTCTCCAGGGGTGCCTGGATCTTAGAGGCTGTTGGCTTTTCTAGATTTTGACAAGCATTTCTGTGGCCTTGACCAGAGATATCTGACAGGCAAAATGGATGGATGGTATAACAGAAATATTCATCTATACAAATCAAGAGTTTCTTATCATAAATGTTTTCCAAAGTTTAGATAACCTGAAAGAGTGCTATTTGGTTAAGTCATTTGGGTGCATTTAGGACTGAATATTTCACTGTTCACCTATCTCCCTCTGCTTATCTTTGGTGAAGGAGCTCAACAGCTCTACCAGAAAAATGGTTAAAGCTTATCAGACTCTCCGTCATTAAGTCAGCTACACAGAGAACAGAGTTTGTAATAATTTTATGGCTGATAGTTCATACCACATGAGGTGAATTAATAATATGGATATGAAGAAAAACAATTTATTAATGTTAATAACTCCTCCAATAAAATTTCCAGGAGGACCTATAGTGATAGATTGAATAATTATGAGTATAATTATGACTAACTAGAACCATAATTTCATGCTAATGCAATAATAATGACACAAAAGTGTAGATCATGAATTTTAACTGCTCAGTTTCAAATTTCCACAAGGAGAGACAAAAAAAACCCTCAAAACTCTCAGCCTTAAAATCTGATCAAGTTATGCCTTGCTGCCAAAGAAAAAAAAACATTTATTCATTGTTTAAATAGACATCACTGATTATTTTTACTGAATGGCAAAAAAAATCTTATTTTAACTAGAAATCTAATAGTGAATGTATGAATCATCTATTAACACTCGCGTTGCTAGTGAGAAATAAAGAATACACAACTCTTGTTTTAAACAAAGAATTGTCATACTTGAGTTTTACTTTTTTTCTTGGGAGGCAAATATAGAATATAATCACCTCAGGAAAACTATGTAAATGTTCAGCAGTGATATCAAGTGCAAACTGCACCCCACAAAAAAATAGAGGTCACGTTCAGATTAGTTTTTATGAAATCATTTTAGGCTGGGGCAAAGTGAAGTCAGAAAAAATTGAGAAGAGTTCATGAAAGATTTCTCTGAACCCAACTAGTTTTATTCGTGAAGATTTATTTCAAGAACCAGTTAACGTCTCTGGCTTCAGGATGACTCAGAGCAATGCAATACAGAGTCAAGGGCAATTGCTGCAGTTTTGGTTTAGAATAGTAGATACCTGATTTAATGAAGCCCTCTGATAGTATGAATTGTTACTAGTTCATTTAATCTGCTAGGAATTAAGAACAGCGAAACAAAACTAATATATATTACATGTCTCAAGTTCTGTATTTTGTTTCGATAGGAGGAAAATATTTTCTATGCTTTCTCTTCACAGCATGGAGAAAAAGCTTTGGCTCAGAAAATGGTGTAAGACATACATATTTTATACTGCAGGCAGTATTTCTAACTATGTACTTTGTGCATTCAAGCATTTGAGAACAAGCAAATGTGTAAGAAAAATGCATCTATTACTTAATTGTGTTTCTCTGATGAAAAGGCTATGTTTTTGTATATATGTGTATTTTGTTTGTTTCCTTAACCATGAAACCCTGAGGGTTGCTTGTAGTAACAGCAATTGGTGTGGGCCAAAATTGTAAGTAGAATCATAGAGTCATAGTAACATGAGAACAGTATAGATATTTACTAATTTCATATCTGTGTTTCAGCCCATCTCTTGGCACTGTTTAGTTAGACAAGGCAGCCTCTGATTTTCTGTTCTCTCTCCTGGTTTGCTGCTTGTCTTGAAACTTCACATCCAAGACTATGGAAGAGCAGCATTGCAGCTGATGTGTTTTCAGATAGCTTTAGTCAAACCATTCTTCTTGCAGGTTTTATTCCTATCATGAAACACACCTATCAGATTTTTAAGATACATTTCAAATAGTACTTAAAGTTCTTCTAATGGTGTCACAGTATTCTCTTCCACCAATAAATAAATAGATAATTAAATAAATACATTCTATTATTAGCAGTGTTGAATTTGTTGTTTATAGAAACTGTATAGACTTCAAAAGCTATAGAAAAGATGAAGATTACCACAGCCTGATGTTGAACAATCCTAGATGCACTCTGAAACACTTTACATTACTTTAGTTGCATGGGGAGAGAGATGAGTACAGAAGGGAAACTACACCAATGCTTGGACCAGCGGCTGCAGAGAGTAGATCCTCCGCTATACGCTCATAATGGTGAAGAAAAATGCATGCCCACTTCTAGTTAATGTCACTTAAGTAATTTAATTTTTGTTCAGTAGAAAAAAAATTAGACTAGACATGCACAGCAGAATGTCTCCCTGCATTAGCTATAGTAAATAAATAAAAAAATGAAGTTACCTCTGGTCATTACGATATAATTTTTTGTTAATGTAGCTAGTTAACTTGAAGATGAGGAAGAAATAACTGTGAGTGAATGGTGTGTTTGGCTGGGCTGGTAAAAAATCACAGTAGTTTACTATGTTTGAATGAACAACAAAGAAATATTAAAAATTAAAATTTCTTAAAATCTAAAGTTTTAAATTCAGATGTTACAACATTCAAGCTTCCTGCAGCTCAGATTAGTGACCAAATCTTTGAGGTCAACCTCTCCCATACTAGTCTTCTGTGCATACTATTTTTTTAACAGTTTTCTTCCCATCTGTAGATGATTCATACAATAAAATTAAGACTTAAGTTTTCAAGGATAAGTTACTTGTCTAAAATCTTGACTGTGAACTGAAGTCCTTCACATGACAGTCAGGAGTTTGAAGCTGATACGCTTAAACGCAGTTCTCCGTGAAGCTTCAGAAATCACCCACTGGGACTTTGCTGAGAGTATAGGATTTTATACTCAAGCGAGTCTCGAGAGTGCAAGACTTTGAGACACCTATGTTATGGGTAATTTTGTGGGCCTTGAAGAATTCTTCCGTATCAAATGATTTACATACACTCAGGAAAACCAAAGACATCAAAATGCATTAGCACACATTTGCATTGAACCCACTGAAAACTGGTTTTTTGTTTTGTTTTGTTCTTGTTTTTGTTTTTTCTTCATTTCCAATAGTCATCTGCGAGAATGATCAGTAAAATAAGAGGAGAAATAGGAAAAGATGGACATATGAAAATAGTGACTTGTACAGTGCCTCAAGAGAACTTCTAAATAACGATGTAGAAACTAACAGAGAAATAAAGTAGGATGGGAAAAACATCACAAGATCAGACCAGGATAAATTAAGAGGATGGAAATCAGCCTTAGACATGAACAAGAGTTTGCTCCAAATTCTTTCAGAGATTGAACTCTCATCTGAACAGCCCAATTTTATCTGAAAGCTAGAACAGGATATTGTATATCACCTCCCTTCCTGGCATGTGGAGAACCTTCATGGTTCCCCTGCATCTATGAACATTTTAAAGCATTCATCCCACTTCTCCTTCATCAGTTTTCAGAATCCAACAATGTTGAGCTTTCAAGTTGTAATACATAATGTCAGGGTGATTTCAGCTGCAGTGGAGTCAGATAACATTTCCTCTTATATAGACAGAAAAAATATAAAAATGAACCTAACCAAAGGTTAATAATTAATATAGTTCCCAGGAATGGCAGACTTTTAAAAAATATTGAGGATGGACTACTAAAATAAAAAGAATAAATTTCTAATTCAACGACTTTTGTGTCAAGATTAATTGCGGGTGACAGAGCACTGGAACAGGCTGCCTAGGGAGGTTGTGGAGTCTCCTTCCCTGGAGATACTCAAGACCCACCTGGACACCCACCTGTGCAACCTGCTGTAGGGAACCTGCTGTGGCAGGGGGTTTGGACTCGATGATCTCTCGAGGTCCCTTCCAACCCCTGCAATTCTTTGATTCTGTGATTAATAACTCTGGTAGACAGAAATGAATACGAAGTAGATATTACATCCCTTATGCAATATTCTTCTTTCTTTATTTTTAATCTAGCTATTGGAACCAAGTCAAAGAAGCTTGCAATGAAATCTTTGAGATTTGACTTAACTTGATGATGTCTTTGGAAGGGAAAAAAGCTATAAAAATCATCTCATGTGGTGTCTGATGCATGAGTATGGAAGATTTTATGTTTTTAACATTATTATGCTACATTTTATACTTTCAAATGTAATAGTTTCACACATAAATTGCATTGTCTGTCTTTCTTTGCAGATTCAGTTAAGTTGTCTTTCCATTTGAAAACAAAGCCCTCATTCTGCCTTGAGTCTCCTAGCTTTCTTCAGGTTGCATGTGTTGTTCAGATACTACTCTTGGGAGGTCTGTGTTCTTGGTGAGAATAGAAAATGTGATTTTGCTATCACTTTGTTATATTGCTCTCAAATTTGTATCAGAGTTAGTGAACATATCCAAAATTTTCACACACATTTAGAAGCCCATATATCGCTGTAAACTATTGGTCATTCCAAGTGACCACAAAGGGAAGGGGAAGGCAAAGGGGAAGGAGAAAAATCAAGAATCACCTTTTTCTAAAATTCAAATATTGGAGCACTGCTTATATTATTAAAAGACAGAAGTTCTTTTGCTTTTGAGGAACATATAAGCAAGACTTTTTGACATTTCTTTAGAGATTTTATTTTCAGTACTCAGATCTTGTGGTGCATTGAGCCCTGTCACCAAAGTACCACACAGATGCTCATTCACTGCCTCATCTGCAGTGGTGGGACAGGGGAAAGAACAAGAGCAAAAATGAGGCAAGGATAGTTCAATAAGTTAAAGATAGAGGAAGGAGAAAGAAAGAAAACTTGCACACACGTGCACACACACACACACACAAACACAACAAAACAAACACAAAAAACAAAACGCATTATATCAAGACAATCACATTCTACCTCCCACAAGTAGACAGATTTCCCAGACTGTCTCTGAGAAATGGCTACTTATGCAAAACCTGTCTCCCTTTCATTCTTACTGATGATCATGGTGTTATATGACAAAGAATCTCTCTTTGGTCAGTTTGGGTCAGCTGTCCGAGGTGTGTCCCCTCCCAGCTTCTTCCACACCTCCAACATACTTACTGTTGCAGGGACTGATGGAGAAACAGAGAAAGCCTTGATGCTAAACTCTGTTTAGGAATAGCTAAAATATTGGTGTGCTTGGTCACAAATCCAAAACACATCAGTGTGGAAAAAATAAGCTACTGTCTTGCTATATGCTGTTTCATTGAGCTCTCTTTTGACAACAAAATAAAAGCAGTAAGCAATTGTAGTTGTTTTTTTTTTCTTTTCCTCAGGACAAGCAAGAAAAGTGTGGCTCACTACTAGCAAAATAAAAACTTTCATGCTTAAAATCTCTTTACCAAAGCAAAGTATAATTTGTACATTAGCAATTAGGGAAACCAAGAATACAGTCATTGTGAAGAATTGTTCACCAATAAAAGGTTCTGGCACTTCTCTTTAGGTCTGGCACAAACAAATGAGAGAAGTTAAAAGAATTTGCCTGAAAGACATTGATTTTTACTCTCAGGGTTAAAGTGCCATTTACTTAATAGAAAACTCATAACACAGACAGCTGGAATACTGATGCAAAGTAAAGTTCATCAAAAGGAAGGTTACTAATTGCATAATTACAGTAACCCAGATCCTTCTTTGCTAATACTTCTTTTATCCAAATCTTCCTATAGCTTATTTACTTGCAGAAGAAGGTTGCTGTTGAGCATCTGTACAGGTAAGTCTGATTTAGTTGCCCAATGACCATAGGTAGTTTTGAACAGGATTATGTGTCCCCTGTTTTGCTCTCTCTTTAGCCCTTGTGATATCTCTACAACCCAGTCTATCTACTTGGATTCTTGGCCTTGGATATCCAGGATGTCCCAAGTAGTAGTGTATACCTTTGTTTGGGCAAATGAATTCAGTCCGAGGTGTATTTTTTTTTGTCTGTAGGTAGAGTTCAGGTGTTTGCTCAGGTTCATTACAATTTTGCTATCAATGCACCTGCAACATTAACATCTCTTGCCAATCCATACATAAAGATATATTTATAGTGCCTAATATTAAACATATGAGACTACAGGAATTATGTCCATATTTTTAAAATGTAAACAGAGAGAAATGTTCTACTAGAGGAGCTGTCAGAATACCTAAATTAAAGTTTTATCTGACTTTTTCCATTGATTATAGAAGACAAGCCTTCAGATTAAGGATTATTCTTCCATGTTTTCTGCAGACTATAAGTCTAACATATTTGATTTTATTGAAGGCTTTTTTTTTTTTCCCCAGAGACTGTGAGATGAAGGAACATTTTCTGTTTTGTTTCCTAGTGATTTTTCGTATTCTGTACAGACTATAAAATATTTCATTAGTATTAAAAGTAGCATACATCCTTTGAGTACATAGGATTTTATGATACCAAGTTCTATGTAATTTCTCTGATCCTAATGATGATGAAATACCTCAGTGATTATGAATGTTTTGCTTGAAAATGGTAATAAAATACAAGTGCCTTCCAAAGTTTGCACTGAAAGCTTCTGCTCTCTGGCTCTCCAGAAGATTGCATTATGTAGTTTTGTAGTCTTTCAGTGCATCATGTCAACATTTCGTAATTCCAAGAAAAAATAAACAGGACATTTTTTTAATTTATTTTGAAAAGGGAGACTTCACAAAATTCTCTGTATACAGGAGGAATTTTGAAATTATCACAGTGTTACATATGGCTGGATAAGTCTGTATTACGGTGTGATACATCATCTGTGCAAATCTAATTAAAAATTATATATTTTTAAATCATTTCTTTCACATTAAGAATGACAGTCATATTCAATACTGGAAAAATAGACTAGGTCTATGTCATTATAAATTAATGAAAAGATTTCATTAGCACATATCATATATTCTCCTAACTAGAGAGTACTTTTGAGTAGAGAAATCACTGATCCTCTTTTTAAATCTTGTTATGTGTCACAATTACAGCCGTTATTAGGAAGCTGCAAGAATTCTATTTCACCCATCTTAGATTTTTTTAATTAATTAATTCATTCATTTTCTAAAGACAATCATTTACAATAATTTTTGTCTTTTTTTCCTGAAATCTTCTGCTGTAAAAATTTCTGAATTATTTTAGTGTGAAAATTTTAATAAATAAATGGACCTGAAAGAAAAATTGGATTTTGACACTGTCTGTTGTAACTAATTTCTTTCTGATTGCTAATCAGATTTTCTAATTACTGAAGCTCTGATTTCCAAAAGTATTACTTCAAGAACAATACATACTCATTAAAAATCAGGTCTGTCTTCTAAAGGTATTGTAATGCATTGAGTTCACTGTGAGCCAAGAGTATTTAATTCTGTGTAGGTCTAGTATAGTTCTCAAAAGAGATACACAAGGGCATGAGTTAAACAGAGATAATCAATCAAAGTTTAAAAGGAATGTACAAGGGATTTAACATACTGTTTATAACAATATATCCAATTACTTCTGGTATGTGTGGTATAAGTATTATGCAGATTTTTTTTTGCCTTAGAGCCATGCCTGAATCTTTTTTTTTCTGAAGAGACTATGCAAATACAATGGCCATATCTTAATTGCTGTTG
This sequence comes from Penelope pileata, assembly GCA_013396635.1. Taxonomy (NCBI): domain Eukaryota; kingdom Metazoa; phylum Chordata; class Aves; order Galliformes; family Cracidae; genus Penelope; species Penelope pileata. The sequence goes on along the minus strand of WBMW01003005.1, from coordinate 108,343 downwards.
CCAAGTACTGATATCATATTTGTTATTTGTGTATTTTGAGACATTCATTAATAAATGGAAAAATGCTCTGGCATCCCAGCTCTAACAAGAAAGATTGAGAGTGTAGAAAATGCTTTCATAAACATGCCTCTTGGCTTTCCATGACATCTCTGGAAAAGAGAAAATGACCTACTTAAAAGTGCTAGATAGTTCCAAAGCTGGATACATAATAAAATTAAGAGCTAGGTATACTGAAATGTACAGATTGCATGTGGAAGGCCCCTTTACTTTACCTTGAAGTTGACTAGATGTGTAAGATCAACTACTTCAGGCTGTTGAAGTTCAGTAACTAACAACTGCATGATGACAACTTATAAATATTTCCTAGAGTCACAGAATCATAAAATATTCTGAATTGGAAGGGACTCACAGGGTTCATCAGGTCCGGATCCTAGAAAATATACTATTTTCATCTGCTCCTTGCAGAGTCACTTCAATCGGTCCTTTTAATTTGTATTATGAACATTAAGACTTCTTGATTTTGGTAGCACTCTGCCCTCCGTATTAAGATACTTTTACAAAAAATCAATATTTTGGCATAAAACTTTCAGATTTTTTAATAACTATGCTTTAGTTTTGTAAACATTTAGAAATATTTTATGGTCTTGAAGCTTAATGTTAGATTTATTATAAGATTATATCAAAGTTTGAAATTCTAGCAAGGAAAATATGCAATTTAGTTATGGTTTAATATCATCTTGGATGAAATATCTGTATGTATATTGTGATATGTTTTTCACAAAATCTTTGTGTTCAAGAGTAATGAACGTTTGGACAGTAAAGAAAGTAGATGATTTGGCCTTGTATATATTTTTGAAGTAGGAAGAAAACACATGTGAACAATGAGTCACAAAGATTAATCTATGGTAAATGTAAATAATGTAAAGACGATTTAAGTTGCCTACCTGACATTACCCAGCAATGGTCATGCTGTGTCATAAACCTGAGATGAACAGGATAGCGCTGTCAATGCACAGGCTTGCCTTGGGTCTCTGAAGAAACATATGTTCCCATTATAACTAGATGAGATAACTTGAGGAACACTTGAGATATAGTGACATATACCTTAGCCATAGATTGCTGAGCTTGGACAGAATCCTGAATAAGCAAATAGGCTACAGCTATGTTCCTTCAAGCACATGAGTACTTCCCTTTATTATTATTATTATTTTTTTCCACAATTCACTGAGTTGCTCTCAGCACACATCTTTCTGAATTGCTTCTAACAGCTGCCATTGGAAAAAAAGGTTTTTGACATTTTGCGTTTAGTTGGTAACTAAAAAGTAGACTTTGAAGGTTTGAGGTTCTCACTTTTTAAAACACTGGTTAGCAGACTTCTCTTTCTCAAATACGTATGGTCACTAACAAATTCATTTCTAAAGCAAATTCAACAGTCACCAAGTGCAGTTCTCATAAATTATGCAAAAGATTAAATTGTTTATAAACCCCCAAATCTTAGGAAAATGTTATAATTTAAATCCATCTTTCAAGACATAATTATAACTTCATTGGAATAAACAAAATTAGTTTAAAACCCTTACTGCCAGAAAATGACAATGATTCAAGTCCTTACCCTTTAAAATAAATTGCTTACAACACATTTAAGAACAAATGACCATCAAATTGTGATCAAGGAAGTAGAAATTGATTTTCATTTTAATTTATTCATTTCTTTTCTCAAACTGTCAAACCAGTAAAGGCCATTTTTGTGATGGAATAATTTTCACAATGTTGATGAACTCATTTTCTTCTGTCAGAGTCAGGTTTTTGCAGTATCTATTAAGTTATTCCACAGATAACGTTATGCAAATAAAATTGATACATTTGCTTCTTTCNGCGCTGCCGGCTGTTGTCAGCCATGTTTTCTTTCTAGAACCAAAACACAGCTTTGTAGCAGACACTGAGAGAAAGTTTCAGTTAGAAACTAAGACAATTGCTTTTGAATAATTTTTATTAAGCTATGATACAGTGTCACCCACCTAATTGAAATGGCAACGTAAAACAAAATCATTTCAATTAATCAATTGTCCAAATGCTAGTTACATGTTTATATTATTCTAGAAGCCAGTCAACTTGTTTAATTAGCTGTTTTAAGGCAGACACTCTATTTAAGACTGTATTTTTCTTTTCAAAGTAACGTTTAATGTAATTCGTTGTAATATTTAGAATGCTGAGCAGAGGCAGCCAGACGCTTTAAGTATGTGGAGCGTTGTTTAGCAAAGCAGTTGTACAGATTGGCTGCTCACTGAATGGATCTGCTTCATGCATACATTTTGCAGTCATATCTGCTCTTTTTCTTTGGTAAAAAAAAAATAAAAATCTACAACTTATTGTCTTTCAAAACACAAAATCTGAAAGAGTAGTATAAATTCTACTGAGTCTTCAAAATCATAAACAGAACTGTTCATTATGTGTTAATTGCAACAACAAATTCTTCCCTCATTTTCAATTTTTTTTTTTTTTTGTAGATATGAGCACACAGATTAACGTCTGAGCTCCAGGGTGACTTTCCAGGATTATTAACTGGAAGACTTGTCTTTTAACTGAAAATGAGCAAATATTGCTGTGGTTGGCATCAAGGGTAATGTAAACATGGTATTGACAAAATATCATTTGTAGTGAATCGCATCCTGGAGTGGAAATACACTTTAAGCATTGTAGTTTGATGTGTTTTATCCGCAGATTTATCCACAGAGACCTTCTAGTATTGGCAAGACTCCAAAATGAACTATAAAAGTGAAAAAAAAGAAAAAAAGCAAATTTTTATCCACATGGGATGAAAAAGTAGTGCAATTTTATAACAAAATTGCTCAGATGACTCATATTGAACACTTAAAGAACTTCATTTGTGTTGTATAAGGTTGTCCTGTTCCAATTATTGGAGTAAGGGGAGATTCTTTAATATATACCCGGAGTGAGATTGAGACACAAACGAGGTCAAATGTTGTCCGACCAGTTTAATAGAAATTCTAGTCAGTGAGGGAGATGGGGATGGGGAAGCAGGCGATAGTAAAAGATAGGAAATAAGAGCGAGAGTTATGTATAAGAAGCAGAGATAGTCACCACCACAGATCCCATGCCGTTCTGTTGGTCTGAGGAAGTTTTCAGGCCCGTAGAGTGAGGGAGCAAGAGCACAGGGGGAGCAGCAGCAGCAGCAGGCTCGAGAGAAGCGGGCGTCTGGAGAAACAGCAGCAGGCTCAGGTGAAGCAGGCATTGGGAGAAGCAGCAGCAGGCCCAGGAGGAACAGGAGCAAGTATCGGGTCTCGGGCAGCAGACACCAGACAAGTACCAGGCAGGTACCAGCTGACATTCCCCTTTTGGAGGGGTCCCTTTTATCCTCCTTCTCTGCCATCTTGGCATTCCTGGGCACCCAGGTATGTCACATACAGCACGAGCAGGCATGGGCAGGCTTGCATGTCTCCTTTGGTGGTTGCCTCCCTCAAGGCGCCCGTCTGAAAGGCTGCTCGATGGCCGTTTAGCGGCTGCTTATCTCTCATTGCCCCTGGTCTGCAAACCTTCCGGCAGCAAGCAGGTGGGCAAACTTCGAGACAAAAGAGTTCTCACAGCAAGCTTTGAGACAAAAGATTTCAAAACAGTCTCTTATAAAGGTGCATATAACTAATGCCACATTTGCTGATCAGCTTCTTTCAGCCTTTCTGGACTATCTAAGTCCAGGAGTGCATTGCTGCTGCTCAGTGATGACTGGACTGGGGGAGAGATCCTACTTCTAACAACCTTCACTCACCTGCTATGGGACTTCAGGATGATCCCACTCCCACTGCTACTGAAACATCTGAAAATGGCTTAGTGAGCAGATTAAATGATCAAGTCAAGCGAGACATTTATTGGATACAGACTGCCCAATTGACTCCATTTTCGTGTATTCAAACACTAAAAAATGCTTTAACTACATCAGTGGATTCAAGAGTGAATGACTATTGTTAATTTGCACATTATAACTCTCAAAATCTTTTTATGAACGAAAGAAAACAAAGCATACGTATACAGAGCTAAAAATGTAGTGATAGTGGCAGTAATGCATTAATAATCTTATAGTCCAAATTGGAAAAGCCTCAGTAATATAATAGGATAGAATCATAGAAACACTAGGTTGGAAAGGACCTACAAGATCATCTAGTCCAACCGTCCTCCTATCACCATCACTACCCACTAAGCTACTAAATCATATCCCTTAGCACCTCATCCAGACGCTTCTTGAACAGCGGCAGGGATGGTGACTCCACCACCTCCCTGGGCAGGCCATTCCAGTGCCTGACCACTCTTTCAGAGAAAAAGTTTTTCCTTATATCCAGTCTAAATTTTCCCTGGCGCAACTTGTGGCCATTCCCTCTTGTGCTGACAGTAGTTATCTGGGAGAAGAGGCCAACACCCTCCTCACCACAACCTCCCTTCAGGAAGTTGTAGAGTGCGATGAGGTCTCCCCTGAGCCTCCTCTTCTCCAGACTAAACAATCCCAGCTCCCTCAGCCACTCCTCATAAGACTTGTGCTCTAGACCCCTCA
>WBMW01003005.1:72720-103698 GCA_013396635.1 Penelope pileata | reverse complement strand
GGCCCTCTAGCCAGTTCTCTACCCAGAGAAGAGTGTGCTTGTCCAGGCCACAGGCTGCCAGTTTCCCCAGGAGAATACTGTGGGAGACCATGTCAAAGGCTTTGCTGAAGTCTAGGTAGACTACATCAACAGCCTTTCCCTCATCTACCAGTGTGGTCACCCAGTCATAGAAGGAGATGAGATTGGACAAGCACAACTTGCCTTTCATGAACCCATGCTGGCTGGGCCTGATCCCCTGGTTGCCATGCACGTGCTGTGTGATCTCCCTCAAGATGATCTGCTCCATAACTTTCCCTGGTACCGAGGTCAGGCTGACAGGCCTGTAGTTCCCCGGATCTTCCTTATGGCCTTTCTTGTAAATGGGAGTCACATCGGCAAGCCTCCAATCTTCTGGGACCTCTCCAGATAACCAAGAATGCTGATAGATGGTGGAAAGCGGCTTGGCAATGACCTCCGCCAGCACCCTCAGCACCCTAGGGTGGATCCCATCTGGTCCCATGGACTTGTGACAGTCCAGAGAGTAAGAATTGTTGTATCAAAAAGGTCATCCTTGATCTCACTCTTTTCTTGTCTCTTGGGGTCAGTGCCAAATCTTCCTTGAGAAAGAGGGTTATGGTGAGTGAACAGCATCTTGAGATCTTTTCTATGGGGAATATGATTTTCAGGGTGGAGGTGCACTCCTCCTGGAGTAGAGGTCTTCTTGGGTTTATTTTTGTATAAAAATACAGTTGACATGCCCTGGACTATTGTCTTCTGGCTGCTCTCAACTGAGTTATGAGCATGGTCCCATACCCTTCCCCAGGCTTTGTTGTTTGCTGGGCAGTTGCATATGAGCTATGTAATCACCAACACCACTAGCTTACATGCAGTCATAAGATAAAAGAGAATTTTTTCTTTTAATATCCTTTATGTGACATAATAAAAAATCAGAGACAGTTGGGACAGTAAAACATGCAAACATTATTATAAATATTGTTTTTCATAAACAGCAAGATCACAGATCAAAACAAATTCTAAGTCATTTATAAAACTACGTTTATTGCTGTTACAATTAGTCATTAAAATCTTATTGTGACACCAAATATCTTTTGCTTGAAGTGATCTAGTATTTTTACATTACTAGCAATAACTGGTATAGTTTTGGCTTTGTATAAGTTAATTTGGTAGAATTTTAAATTTCAGAACTAGAATAGGTTACTATATATTTATTTTAAATTCAGATATAATGTCAAAGACAGGCTTAATCAAAGAAAATAATTCTATTTTAAATGAACAGTTGCAGAACTTTGCAGTGATTCATTTTTAATTCTCATGTCATGGTGGCTTAACATGCAATTGTAAAAAATGTTTTTTGGTAACAAAAGCAAGTTGAGAGAAAACATTAATTGAGAGAAAGCAATAGTATTTTTTTAATGTGTTTTATTCACATGAAGTAGATCTGCTCTGTGAGCTTTAAGGTTAGGTTAACAATGCATGTAAGCACAAAATTAAGAAATGATGAAATGTTTCAGCGATTATAACTGTAATCTTATTGTGATTAACTAAGAATGTTAAATCGGGCAGGTAGAGTGGGGGCCTCTTGTAAAGTGTATTGAAAGTACTGTATTATCCTTTCCCGAAAATCTTTATATAACTTGCTGTCATTTACAGGCTATATTTTAAACTTTCTTTAAGCATATTAAAACAAATAATAAGGGACTGAACTAAAGCAAGATATTTTTGTTCTTTGGTTGTCATGCAATCATTATCCAAATAGATCTGAAGTAATGGTGATTAAGAAGAATCAATGACTTTTTGCCTGAAAAACAATAATACTCTTTTGTAATTCCCTTATAATGGCTGTTAGACAGCATCTTTTCTACTGATCAGTGTAGGCAACATAAAACCTCCAGGGCAACCTAAAAAGAAAAGTGAGAAGGTGTTGTCTCCCTATCAGAGACTGTTTTCATGCATTTCAACAGGAAGATATGCTACTGCTGTCTGTTCAGTCAGCATATTGCCTGTTCTGATCATTTTTTAGCTATTCTCTGGTCTACAAAGATTCTTCTATATTTCAGTTCTGTTTCTAGCTCAGTCTTCTAATATACATATATATACTGCTTCCAAATTTTCATACTGATAGTCTGTATCTGTAATGTGCTAGGTTTTTTTGTTTTTTTTTTTGGAGGGGAGAGGTGTTTCTTTTTCCTTAATTTATATTTCTTTGGGGATTTTTTGAATTCTAAAATGATTTCTAGTAAATGGATAGCTTTAAAAGAAAGTGTGTTGCTGAACTGGCAAGTAGAATGCCTGTTTCTTGTCATTAGTTTGCTTTGCTGTTGCATGGGAAGATATTGAAGATTTAACTGGTCTATTCTCTTTCAAATTTAAGTCTTTTCTTCTGTATAGCAGCATAGGTTCATATTGTTGGTTGATTAATAGTTATGTCATCTTAACATGATGATTCACTGACTCACTTTAGCTATTTTTTGAGGCCTTATAGAATAACTTATATGACAGTCCAACTTCCATAAGTAACTAGAGAAAGGGTATCAAAGTGGCATTCTGCCCAGGCACCCATGAGGTTTAGTCTTGCTCTGGTTTTGACTCATTGACAATGTCTGTGTTGCTGTTGTCATGTGTCCTAGGAACTGAGCTTGGATTTCTATATCATAAATGAGGACTGATGTATCGATTGTATATATTATCAGATCCATACTGCATATCAGCATACTCTTGAATAAGAACTATCTTCAAATACTTTTGCATTTGTCTTTTCTAGTTTACTCCATGTTTGCTTCTTGAACAACTTAAGGACAAATTCCATGTAAGTAATACCTCCCTTAATTTTTAGTTAGTAACCACTGTTTAGTACCTATTAATGTAGGAATATTAAATCTGGAGGCCACCTAAGTAAGTAAGTCATTAACAGGTTTGTCAGCTTTGATCCTCTACAACAGAGAGATGACTCTGTGAGATTACACTGTTGTATGGTACTGGAATGACAAGAGACTCCAGAATTTTAATATATAAAAGGTCACATTAGATTCTTCCTTCTGGTAACTGTCTTTTAGGAAAGGCATACTATATTATTGTTTCCCTTGTTATGGAAAGGAGATTTTATGCCATCATGTGGCATTTAGAAACCCCTGGCTCCTAATATTTGACAAAATCAAATTGAGGAAAAGCTATGGTTGCATTCTGTGGTGCCATCCTGTAGACTGTCATCTGTATCTTCACAATTTCCATCATTTGTATTCCTAGATCTGTAGTCAGAAGTTTTTCCACTTACAGCTTCTACTGAGTTCTGTGAAACATAACATTTTGTTATAAAGATTTTTTTTGTGCCACTGTGGCAACGTCGTAACTGGCTATACTTGCTAAGTTCATAATGATCACATTTTCTGCAAATCACTTAGCTTCTGTTGACAGAATGGCGCTGTGTTGCCCATGTAACCTGTGATGGTTTCATAAACTATCAGTGTCTGAGTCTGACTAGCTTGAATCAAAAAGATTTGTTCAGATACCAAACACTCACCAGAACATCGTCTGAGTTCTTACAGGTCAAGATTTTACCACCAACTGATAAAATCTGAGCTAGTTAATGTTATGCTTTGTTATGCATTACACAATCTGTACAAGTAATATGATGATTATTTCCATGTGGAATGGGACTAGAAAGATTGAGTCTGTTAGACTGTCTCAGTCTTCCACTACCTTTGTCATCAGAAGCCCTGGCTGCCAGGATGGGAGAGAAATGCTCTCTGTTTGCATGCAGTTTAGGACTCATATATAAACGCTTATAAGCACAACACTTATATCTGCAACCCTTATAACTATGTTTTTGTTCCAAATACCTCAAACACTCCTTCACTTCTGCATGAGAGACTTCTTCCTACAAGATATTTGAGCACTGTTATCTTCATACAAAACATAGGTATCCTCCTTCCACTTGCAAAACACAAAGAACAAAAGTACACTTTCTTTCTTACTTGAAATTAGAATTCCTTTCCTTCCTCCAAATTGTGATCCTACTCTCTCACATGCCTCTGCTAGAGTGGCAAGGAGTAACATAAACTCTTCAAAAGTATATTGCTATATAGTGCGTGATTAGATTGTAATGATAGATAATAGCTAATTATTATTAGTCAGTAACAGTTTTAACTGTACTGTGAAGGAGAATTTTCGGTACTAATTAGATAATTTGGACTATAAGTGTTACTCTCATTGTAACTGGGCTTCTAACTACTTGGTGTATTTCAATTAGACTGTTAAAACATTAATTACACTAACAAAAAAATACAGGCTTTGCATACAAGGTGTGTTTCTCTTTGTTCATAACAAGATTTTGAGAATAACAGTAACCACCTGCAGTATGTTGACCATATGGCAAATATGGCAAATGACCTCCTTGTAATACTATTGGGAATCCTCCTGACAACATATCTTTGAGATAGCACGAAGTCCCTACAGATAGAAGGAAGAGCCCTGATCTCTTGCACCTTTTGTATGCTGGAAGATTCCTACGACCCAAAAAAATGAAAATGAATAAAGAGATGGGTTTTGCAGCTCTCCAGATTGTTTTCTTACAACATTGTGCTGACATTGAGAAGTATAAATTGTGGGAAATAATATGAAAGCATGCAGTCTGCTGATATGAAGGACTGTACTGAGCGGAGAAAAGTAAGTCTGCCATTAGAAAAATATTTAAAGCAGGAGAAACAAAGTTATCTATACCACCTGTTGGATGTGGATCTGTGTGTGTACAGATGGTCGTCTTCCCTGCCAAGTAAAAAGCTTGATTCCTTCCAGAATAGAGCCCAAGAACATATTCACATCCTTGGAAATTTGCCCAAGAGACCAGAACACTAAAAGAAAACATTGAAATGATTTCATAATACAGATGCAAATTCTGGAGTCTTGTGTACAATGCTGACAGTTACTTGGGTTCAATCTAATGCAATAGAAAACTCATAGCAAGAGGAACTTTTATCCAAATTTCCTGAAATACTGATTTTTTTTTTTTTTTGCATTTAAAATATGTTGATTTAAAGAAAATGCCACAGGGACAGAGTATTATTTATTTGTTTATTTATTAATTGAACTAGAATAGATTTTTTTATCAAGCAGATTCCAAAAAAAAAACCAAACAAACAAAAAAGCCCCACCCTTTTCCTGATCACGTAAGCTCCATGCTCCTTTGCAGTTAATGGATAAGAAATAGCCAAAGCACTGAAGTGCAGCTTTATTTTCCTGATGAGAAAAAAAAAACCTATAGGGTATCACATAGCTCTTCTTTTGCCCTCTGTTTGTTCATTTAAGAAGGCACCTTTATTTCACCTCTCAGTTGCACATAGACTACGGAGCATGACAACGAATAACTTGTGGATGCTTGAACATCTGTGAGTCCTTACCTCACAGATGCTACATGAAAAAAATCCCTTGTCACCTCTCTCCATGCAATTTCAATTCTCAACTAATTATGAGCTTGTGTATAGTGATGATCACTCCCAAGTGTCACTGAAGGAATTATGAATAGAAATTTTATGCAAATGAAACTCTGTATGTGTCTCTCCACCAGGAGATGGAAGCAGAAAGTATGTTTTCCATCAGGATAGATACTCTTTGGTTTCTTAATAATTTCTGTAGAAGTAGATACGTATTCTAGTAGATACATATTCACGAAAACTATTCTTTGTGGTCATATAGGAAGTGGAGCAAAGAACTGAATATGATGAATAAAATTTCATTCAAATTTCAGAGAGGAGAACAGGAGGAATTGATGAAAGAATGCGTTTACAAAATAAATTAAAAAAAAAAACTTAAAAAAGGAATCAAACTTTAGTTATGTTACCATTATAAATATTCAGTATTTTATCCAAAGTTGAGAAAAATTTGTAAAAAAAAAAATCTATTTGCTACATCTGAAATATAAATGCTGAAAAAGCATTAAGCTGAAATATGTTATCTAAGAGGAGATAAGTGAAGTACTGCAGCTGCATTGAAATGTAAGGGTGCATGAAAGGTGTGGTCATCTGCTTTTTATGGGTATGTGCTTGAAGGACTTTTCACTGCAAAATGGGAAAATAAATAAAGGAGGAAGCAAGCCATAAGTAAGGACATACAGAGACACAAACCTGGCCAAAACAATAAAGGAAGTCATAGTGGGAGCCCAGCATGGTCAGAAACACGAACTGAGAAAAGTAGGTGGAACACAAAAATATTTATGTTGGGAAGATTATCTGATTGAGGACCTTGCCAAACTAAGGAAAAGGGTGAAGTCATCAACAAAATGCGCAGACACCAACCTGACAAACAGTACAGAAGCACAGACAAGAAGCAAACTTGCTCAGTGGCACAACTTGGTGGGCTAACAACAAACTGCAGGCAAACTGTATCTTTACAACTGATAAGGATGCATGCCTTAGAAACCAAGATGTTGGAAAGGATTGGTGAAAGTATGATGAGGGAACATACAGGGAAAAGGAAGTTGGAGTAATACATGGAAAGATATATAAGAGAGGCTGGTCAGTACACTTGTCTGGCTGAACCCTGTGCTCAACCAGCACAGACAGTCCTATCTTTTTGTTCAGTCCTCTCTTATCTACCACTCTGTGAAATCTTGTCTTTTGTCCTATGTGTGTGAGTGTCACAAGGACTAACGGCCAGCTGCTGAGGCTGATGTGACTGGACAGAGTGTCAGCTGCTGGAGTCAGACCAGGGTTTGGGTGCTCCAAGCCTGTGATGCCAGCATCTGGAGCCAGTGGGGTCTCAGATCAGATGGCTTAGGATCCAGCCAAAGGTGTCAAATGGGCAGAAGGGCCACGCTGTTTCTTGGGGCATCTGTGAATGTGTGTGTGCCTGGAGATGTTGTGTGTGCACCTGCACCAGAGGCCTGCTGTCTCTGCCACCCCAAGAGGAGGAGGAGATGTGACAGCTGTTGCTTGTGTTTCATGTGAGTCCTGTGCTGTTGAAGGCAGCACCTTAGCTGGTGCTCCTTACCCGTCACACAGACTGGTGGCAGTCTGTGTGACTGGCATCATCATTGTTCTGTCTGTGTCTCTGGGATACGTGATCAGTTTTGCTGCTAGCTGAACCTACAGGGAAAAGTAGCAGCCTCATACTCCAGCCTGGGCAGAGACCACGTGTCCTTGAGCACTGAACTGGGCCCCAGTGGCCAGGCAGGAGCAGTCCCGTGTTGCGACGCGAAGGCTCGGACAAACACTATACGACCAATATGATCAAGTGAATGCCCATTTATTACAGCTCACACAGATTCTTTTATAATTATTTGTTATATTGCAAGAGACACACGGCTATTAGTGATTGGTTAAAGACAGTGAAACACACGTTAGCAGTCCATTTCTAATTGGTTACTGACAGCTGTGGTGAAGTGAAATATTATTGAGCAAACAGTTCCTGTTATAACATTCGGGAGTTGTTCTTATTTCAGGATATTCTTATTTTTGGCTGTTTTCTGACCTTGTCTTCAGTGCGTACCTCGGATCCGGACTTTATCTTCTGCACGCACCCCAGCATTGTATTCATACCAATCATCTCTGCTTAGATTTCTGCATTGTCCATAATTGCTGGATTGCTCACATGTCCGTTGTTGTACAAAAATTCTCCCACAGTCCTGGGCCTGAGCAGTTGGAGAAGGCAGCCTCACTCTTAACATCCCTTAACATAAAGTATTAGAGATACTATAAATTGATCTTATAATATTCTTTTCTGTTTTTAAGATCTCCTTTATCCGAATGAGAAAAAATACCTCAGACATTTGCTAGCAAACTCTTTCATCCTGTCTCCTGTCACAAGTACAGGGATTTAGGCCACCATGGTGCTTTGATACTCTGTATGGGACCTGTATATATCATTTACTTCACCAATTTATTTGCATGGATTTTTCAATGAGCGTAAACTTCAAAAGACATTTAGGAAAAGATAAAATGGTCCCAGTTCTACTACCCATGCATAAAGTGGCACAATGAATCAAGACTAGCTGGAGGACTGTTCTCAGCAATGCTATTATTTTCTCTCTACATTTTGTATGGGAGATAAGAGTAAGATATTTTTTATAGAACAAAGTTTTTAATAAATGTATAACTTTGGATTTTTTAAATATAATAAATGTGATTTGCAGATCACCATTTAAAAAATACTCATGCAGGCTGATTTTGAGTTATGGCTAATTCATGCTTTCATTCAATGGCTGCCTAAAGTTTTCTTTTTTCATCTTTTACACCTACTGTTGCCCAATTCATTACTTAGATGTTGATGTTCATTTAATTCTCTTAAAATCTGAAAATACTCTCTTCAGAAGTGATTCACGAGTACTTTGTTGTATCACTGTATTGTACGAGAGAAAAAAAATAATGAAAATTTATCATCCTTTTCAAGTCGTCCATGAAAATACTTCCACTGTAAAATTGTTCTCAAATAAATTATTGTACTTCTCAAAAAAATCAGTTTTCCAGAATCTTTATTACAAATCAAAACTGAAACATGGAAATATTTTGAAATGAAGAAACCAGAAGCATTATGAACCCTCACAAAACGAAGTAATATTCTTTCTGCCATATCTTTGTGTATATGCTTCCTAGCAAAAAGCAGAGAGCATAATTTTTACTGGGACAACTTCCCCATGAGTCATACAACATTTGACTATTTTAAAAACTGAGCCATGAACATAAATTCCACCCATTCTTTTAAAAAGTGTCATATTCAATTGAAAATACCTTGTTTTATATGGACTTATCAAGCATAAAGATGTTAATATTGTCTGTCACCTTTTTCACCCATATTTTAGTATGTTTGCATCTCAATAGAAATCTGTAAGTGTGGTTATTTTTTGGGGATTGTTGTTGGTTTGGGTTTTAAAGAATTTTATTATTCTGGCTGTTATCTAATTGCAAGCAATTTTTAATGCAGGCCAGTGTGAAGATTACAGTTTAAACGTATCAGAAAAGCGTACTTCATTCATCTCTGAACCTATGCACTCTTACTGGAATGTATATTTCTCTTCCTATTTAACAGATAGACAGTTACATAATTCATCAGCACTGTCATTCTTAGGTTTTGCTGTTGTCACATTGTAAGAAAAAAATGCAAGAGTCTTCCCTTCAATATTGATTTTCCAGTGGAGGATCAGTACAGAACATCAAAAAATGAAGACAGAAACATACCATGTAAGTTGTAAGGAAAATGAAGCTGAAACTACCTCCAACAACAACTTTTCTAAACCAGCAAATCTAGTCATAGGTGGAAATTGAGTCAAAATGACTTTTACACTCTGTCCTACGATTCTTCATCAAAAACACCTCTTTTTGATGTTAAGGAAAGCTGTAGAAAATAACAAGAGAAAACAGGCTTAAGAAATACTTTTGACAATAGAAATCATTATATACTTAATCTCTGTAACACTCTGAGAGGGTCTTCTCTCATTATCTGGGAACAGAAGAAAGGAAAAACATTAATTTACAGCTCAAAATACTCAGTGATGTCATTAACGCTTTTAGTCAACGCCATCTCTTGTTAAATCATACTGTGATAGATAATCAACGTTTCTTCTGTGATCACAGATCATAGACTGGATGCAATTGCAAATGCAGTTTTCATTAGTCTTTTTTTTTTTTCCTTACTATTTAGAATCATAGAATCATAGAATCCTTAGAGTTGGAAGGGACCCTTAAAGGTCATCTAGTCCAACTCCCCTGCAATGTACAGGGACATCTACAGCTAGATCATTTTGCTCAGAGCTTAGTCCAGCCTGACCTTGAAGGTATCCAGGGACGGGGCATCCACCACCTCTCTGGGCAACCTGTTCCAGTGCTTCACTACCCTTACTGTAAAAAACATTTTCCTTAAATCTAACATAAATTTCCTCTCTTTCAGTTTAAAGCCATTCCCCCTTGTCCTATCCCCACAGACCCTGCTAAAGAGTGTCCCCCTCTTTCTTGTAGCTCCCGTTTAGATATTGAAAGGCAGCTATCAGGTCACCTCGGAGCCTTCTCATCTCCAGGATGGATAGCCCCAGCTCTCTCAGCCTGTCTTCGTAGGGGAGATGTTGCATCCCCTGGATCATTTTTGTGGCCCTCCTCTGGACACACTAACAGATCCATGTCTCTCCTGTGCTGAGGACTCCACATTTGGGTGCAGTACTCCAGGTGAGGTCTCACCAGCGCAGAGTAGAGGGGCAGGATCACCTCCCTGACCTGCTGGCCACACGTCTTTTGATGCAGCCCAGGATGTGGTTGGCTTTTTGGGTTGCGAGGGCACATTGCTCTCTCATGTCCAGTTTGCCATCAACTAGTACCCCCAAGTCCTTTTCGGCAGGGCTGTGCTCTATTCTTTCATCCCCCCAGGTTGTATTGATAGCAGGGCTTACTACGGCCCAGGTGCAAGACCTTGCACTTGGATTTGTTGAACCTCATGAGCCTATGGCCACTGCTCCAGCCTCTCCAGGTCTCTCTGAAGAGCATCCCATCCCTCAAGCATGTGAACTACACCACACAGCTTGGTATCATCTGCAAACTTGCTGAAGGCACATTCAATCTCACTGTCAATGTCATTGATGAAGATATTGAAGAGTATCAGTCCCAGCACTGACCCCTGAGGGACCCCACTCGTCACCGATCTCCATCCAGACATTGTGCCATTGACCACCACTCTCTGGGTTTGATCCTGCAGCCAGTTCCTTGTCCATCAAACAGTCCACCCATCAAATCTGTATCTTTCCAGTTTGGAGAGAAGGATGTTGTGGGGAACCGTTCAGCTACTCAGTTCAAAAATAGCCATAATAAAAAGAAAAAAGATATTACTATGCTGGTGCAAGGCTTGATGTTCCTGTTCTCTCTTTCCAGTGATAAAAGGAATGTGCACGTATTGTTTGACCATAAATTCATTTTTAATATACCATACACAAATTGAAAGCTGCTTTGCTGGTTCTCTACATATACAGTCTGTACAGATGTTAAATTTTTCGGCACAGTATGAACTTAATATGAAAATATGTATTTTTTTCTATTAGTCAAATTTTATATGACTTGCCTTTAGTGCTCCACCATTTGTTCTGAGCCATTAAGAATGAAAAAAGTTAATATTCTGCTATTAGAAATATCACTTTTTTAACTTTTTTGTAGTACCATGCATCTGATGGATCTCTACATCTTTTGTCTGTTGGTTTCAAAGTAAGCAAAATCATCAAAACAGCAAGTAAAGTAGAGAAATCAAGTCTCTAGGACTTACTGTACGGGAAATTCACCTTACCTCAAATCTGATGACTTTCTAAACAGTACTATTGAAACAAGAGAAACTTTGGGTAATGAATCAGAAAAGGGCAAAAACCTCATTCTCTGGTAGTTTTATATCTTTCCATCTGGTTCTAAGGTATAGTTCTTCCACTGTCCCTCAGAAGTGACATAGCACTCCCTCTCTGTAAAAGGGATTCAGAATTTTACCTCCTGCAGCAGATTGATCCTGTAGCATTGCAATTTAATTCTGTTTGGTCAATCTTTTGACTGTCTTCTATAAGGCAACAAGTGTTTCTTTTGTTTAGGTGAAGTCTCCCAAAAGAAAGTATTCACAGATTGGTTATAGTACTCATGTATATAAAGTGCTATATGGTGATGGATCTCATGAAAAATGTATTAAAATATAAATATTAACATTGTAAACTTGTAGTCTGGAAGGATATTTCTCTGTATATAAACTTGAGGTTAGACGGATACTTAGAAATAGGACTTCAATGAGATCAACCTTGTATTGACTATGATTTTCCTCATCTCAGCTGTATTAAAGGTATTATACCATATTTTCCCTCTATTGACCTCATTTTACGAGCCTAAACTTAAGGTGAGACTTTTCATTTGTTTTGCAAATTGTTTTAATTTTACATTAGTAGTTCAACGGCAGCAGGAAATATGTTGTCTGTGTTTTCTGATAAATATTTTGCCTATTCCTAATTTCCTTTTTGTAGGTCTGGTGTTTCAGCTTCTTTTGTAGATAATATTTCCAGTGTTTAGAAAATCAAAAGCCTATTCTTTATTTGTTAATACATTAATGAATTGTTATTTAGTTATTTTATTATCATTAATCTAACTGCATAAAGTACTGCATCAGAGAAAAGTTTTGTACTTGCTGCACATAAATTCAAAGATACAATATAATGAACACTGTTAATGTCAAACAAAAGATATTGGTTTTTTAACTGGAAACATTTTTAAACATTTGACTTAAAAAATGACTTTTCCCCTCAAATACTGATTTTTTTAAATTGTTTCTTAAATGGTTCTAAATAAAATTGTTTTTAAAATTATAGTACTAACTCTAATGTTAACTAAAAAAAATCCCAAGGAAAATTTCTGTAGAAGTGCCAACCTGCCTTGATGATTTTTAGAAGATATAACCTTTGTAGAGTGGAATGGAATTAACTTTCTTCATAAAAGCCCATATGGTGCTGTGCTTTGGATTTTGTGGTTAAAATGGTATTGGTAAAACACCAATGTTTTGTGCATGGCTGAAGAGTGCTCTCACAGGGCCAAGGCTATCTCTCCCCACTCCTTTTTCTCCCTTCCCCCTGCCCAATACCTCCAGCACATAAGCTCGGGCTGGCAAGAGGTTAGGACGGTCACATAGCTAGGAAAGCTAAGCCAAAGTGACCTAATGAATATTCCATACAACATGAATGTTGTACTCTGGGAAAGACGGAAGAAGGAAGGATACTCCTGTTTATGGCATTTGTATTCCTAAGCAGCCATTATGTGCAATGAATTACTTTCCAGCAAGGACATCTGCTTGTCAATGGAAAGGAGTGAATCAATGTCATTATTTTTTGCTTTGCTTGCACACACAGCTTTTGCTTTACTTATTAAACTGTTTTTATCTTGATTCATGAGTCTTTTCTAATCTTCTTTCTCTTTACTCCGTGTCCCAAAGGGAGAGGAGTGATCAAGGGTCTTGGTGGGTGTTGGCTGGAATCAACCTGCTAAACATTTTAAAATAGTATTTTCTGATTTACAACCTTTTTTTATTATCATTATTCTCTTTACCACTGGGATATTGCAGTTTACACTGTTAAAGTTGCTCCATCTCACCTTTGAGCTGAGAGGTTCCCACATACACAACTTTATCTTACCACTGCTTTCCATTGAATTTAAAGTACATGTCACTTGATCAAGGACTGAGTAAAAAATATGTAGAGTTATGTACAAGTGTGTTTGAAATTTATCTCTATGTTTGCAAATGAAAATGTATAGTTAACAGAGTGTGTTGAGATCCTTCCTCAGAACAAGATAATCATGTAATTCGGTGTGGTTTTTAAAAAACATTATTATTTTCTCTTGTTTATTGGCTCTCTAGCCACAAGTGTTTTCTAGCCAAGGTAGGGTTTCAGATAAATTAAACAAGAAATAGCTATACATCTAAATACAACTTAAATGGCAGGTAGGGAGAAGACTGTTAACCTCACAAAGTCTAGTCTAGAGTGCATTAAGTATCTCTAGAATGAGCTACTCTTAAAATGAGAGTTTACCAATATCCTTTTGAGATGAACAATTCACCCACAGAGCACCGGTGACATTGTAACGTCACAATGCAATAGTGATAGCATGTGCCACATTTGTTTTTCAGGAAGTCATTTAGTAATGAAAGAGCAGACTCTATCATATTCAGTTAAAGTAGATTAAAAGTAGATTAAAGTAGATTAGAGGAGTATCTGAGCTTTGCCAAGATCTGTGAAGCATTTAAGACAGAAGGTTGGCCTGGACTGTGATCAAACTCCATTTTTGTGGCCTTCAACTCCAGAAATCTTTGCTGCAGTAAGAACAAAAGCTCATGTTGTGTAAGTGCATTAGTCTTCAGTATATACACATCATATGTAATGCTATTTCTTTTCCAAGAGGACTGGAGAATAAAGTTGCAGAGTAGATCCAAATAAATAGCTAAAACCCAATGTTTTGTCTTGACTTTCACTTCTATGCTGACTGTTAAAGATGATTAATCTAAAAGAGACTTAATTATTTTATTTTAATGGCTTATTGTTTCAACATCTGTATCCTGATATATCAATGATAATCTGAAGGACATTCATCAAAAATATATTCTATACATGAAGTTCAAAATTTTGGCCCTAGATGGTTTATTGGGAAAAGAGGTGTGTTCAGAATATAAGATACATAGAGCCTTAAAAATTATAGAATATTGACATAAGATTCTTTGGAGTATGATATTTTTTATTATTATTTTTGTAAAATCCATAAAAACAGCAATAGGTAATTACATAGATATTTATCTATGCACTAGATGACACTTTGCAACAATAAAACAGAGAGAATGCTTATGATGATACATTACTTTTGCCAACAAAATACATACTACCAATATATTAGACCTTCTTCCTCGACTGTCCCTGCAGCTGAAGCTTATTAGATTTTTAGGGTTGCTGGGCTACTGAGCATTGTAACTTGTCTATATTTAATGATTTAAGCATGTCATAATTGCATAATCTAATGCACCCACTGTAACATTTTTCTGTCTTCTAACAATTTCTAAATTTCAGCTAATCAATGCCAATCAAAAAAAAAAAAAAAAGAATGTACACATTGAACTAAATGTGTTTTAGAGCTATCAGGATCATGGATTACTGTTAAAGGCAGTAAAATGAACCAAAAAGGATGTAGTAGAAAGGCCATACTAAAGAATTTATATCACCCAGGTGGTTATGAATAGTGTTCCATACATAAATACTTTCTGCTATGCATGTTGCCTTCTGTGGCCAAGAAAGTATTTCAACAACACTGCTAGTACATAAAGATTATATTATACTATGAAGTTGCTAATTCAAAGGTCACCAGTCATAACTTTATGTTTTTATAATTATTGAAATTATGCAGCCTATCCTAATGTTAGGCCTTCTGTCTTCTCTGCGCTTCTCTGATGATATATTTTATACAGAAAAGCCAGGAAAGTCCTGAAAAGCATAAGAGATCTCTGCTATCACTTGTGATCATTTGGCTTGAGCACTGCTTCAAGTATTTTTACACTTGTATGGCATTTACAATAGTTTTAACTCATTGTCTTCCATAGTTTGTCTTCTAGAAAAATCACAGACTACTATCTGATTTCACGCAAATAATCATATTCAGTATAGCTTTTTAGTAATAATGTTTATTTTATTGTTATTTTTAATGATACTAGCCACTGCAATTAAGAACACGTTGGTGCTCAAAGAGAAGCCTACGTCAAGGCCAAAATTTGTCAAGAAATGAATCTGATGGAAGGGAATGAATTTACCTTGAGATAAGATTTTATAACTGCACTTGTGAATGCACTCAATAGATCCCTGTTGCATACATTTGTAGGGAAATCAGGCTATATCTGTAAAAAGACAACAGTGAAAGACGGAAAATATGTGATTTAGTATTTAAAGGGAACAAGAAGAAGCTTTTGAGACCACCAGTGTTTTCTGACACAAGGAAAAAAGCAACTTTCAGTATAAAAGGAGATCTCATGATTATTGGTTCATCCCCTTGTCTTCTGACAGCGATTCCTGACAAAATCTTCATGCTTGGTGAAAGGAATAGTCTAATCTTCTGTAGGAGAAAGGTTCTGTTTATGTTACAAGTAAATTGATAATGTGTTACAAGTTTAACACTGTACAGTTTTGGTACAGTATGAAAAAAACAAACATCTGTGTGGTGTTGTGTGGGTTTTTTTTTGTTCTTTTATTGCTTGATTGATTGTAATTTGTTTGTTGTTGTTTGTTTTTGTTGTTGGTTGATTGGTTTGGTTGTTGTTCTTTTTTAATTAAATGCTGAGTGGCTCACAATGCTGCTTCATAATGCAAAGATGTGTCAAGCTACCAAATAATACAGACACAAATTATCAAACAAGATGAAGTACTAGTTGCATTTACCATCAAGCAATCCTCTAATACCTTCTCCAAATGTCAAACAAAATCCTAAATAGAACACTAAATATTTTCTAGATTAAGTAAGAGGTTCCAGGGGACCTATTGCACTTTATTGTAAGTCTAACTGAATATTTCCAAAAAATAGTCATTAAATACTGCTGTTCAAATAAAATGCCACTGTACATAAATAAAATGCCACCACAAACACACATAAATGCAGCTCTGATCCAACAATAATTTCTTTTTTACAATATTACATGTTTTGAATAACAATCCAAAGATATTTTATTGCCTTTCTCAAAATCATATGACTGTGTCTGTTAATATTAAACAGGGATTATCCCTATACTACTTAAGAGTTTCAATACTCCTTGCTAGTCTTTCACATCAAGTATCAGACAAGCCATATCAAACCTTGGCCATCAACTTCAAACATCTGCATTCTTAACAGTCAGTTCTAGGAGTTATGTATTTTGGTATGCCCTAGTAGTTTGGTTACATGGGTGAACCAACTCCATGTCACTCATGTGACTAATGTACTGCAGGGATTTATGCACTGACCTTCCATTCTTCCTGCTTTTTTGCTTGTTTGCTTTCTTGCTTTTGTGGTATGGGAAAGGGGATGCATCCACATGAAACATTTTGTAATGTTTAACTTTATCTTGGAAAATAACTGCTTCTTTCCTTTAAGTGAGCTGGGGGCATTCTGCCAACATTGCCCATTCCTAAGAGGAAGTAGAAGTGTTTTACATCTCTTTCCAATGAATCTTGCTCTAATCAAAAAGTCTGGCTAAAACGTCGTATCCTCCAGGCATCATCCTAATAGGCATCTCCATCTCCAAAAGCTGTTGTTTTATCTGTAGGTGCACTCCAAACTTACAGCTCTCTAAATACCTGTTTAACACTGCATGGGAGTACAGTGCAGTCTACTGATTAAAATAGTTTACTGGGAATCATAGTTTTAAATCATACTGTGGAAAGCAAGCTATAAACCAGTATTCGCTATTTTTCATGCAACTGGAAATATCTTAGGGAAACAAACTCTTTCTCCAGCAGTTTCTGAATACAGCATCAGAACTTGTCTTCCAGAAAAGTCAAACTGCATTTTTACTTGATTTCTGTATATACAATATAAGTAACTTTTAAAGCTAGATTAAATTTCTTTTTCTCCAAATCAGCACATGGATGCCCTTCAAATTCACAGGGTGCTACCATTGATTAGAATATAGAATGACCCATACCAACATCATTGGGTGAAATATCAATGCACAGAGAAGGGACAGAAAAGCTCCTAACAGCAGTGAGAGAAATGCTATTTTTCTATTTTTATTTTTTTTTTTGCTTTAGATAGTCTAAACGAGAGAAAAAAATAAGTATTTTACTGATTAATATTAAGTTTATCAGAGCAATATATAATAACAGTATGTAAAAAAATCAGTGCTTGTTTCTATAATGGAAGAACTTGATCAAATTTAATCCTGTTTCTTTTCAAAAAAGCAGTGTGGGAATGCACTGCATCTCACATGGAGCACAATGAAAGAAATGCACAGCATCAATGAGTCCAAAGACTTCTTACTAATTAAAGGTAAAGAAACTGCACGTTTGCTGCAGTTTCGGTCAAGGCACAAACATTCCTTTAACAAGATCTCTGCAAGTTTAATTTTTTTCATGTTTGTCTTTGAGAGATGAGGAAGGAGAAAGCTACCTAAACAACAGTGTAAATCAGTATTTGAACAAAGACTGAATATTAGTAGACAATGAATATCCTAGCTACTGGAGTTCTCTGAGCACTGCCACTATAGGTTCAAATTTTGTCAAGATACTTCAGTATTAAATGTGGTAGAGGATATACGGAAGTAAATTCTTTCGTGCACTTGGTGGCACACAAATTTTAAAATAGTGGATAGGAAATACTGAAGCATAGAAAAACAAAGCTGGATGAAATAAACAGGGATCAACTAATTTCTAACCGAGCTGGGATTAAACATTTACCTTGCTGGAATCACCACAAGTTTTAGCAATAATGTGTAAGTGGACAGAAATTTATTCTGAATTCTATAAAGACAACAAGTTGTTTCAAAAATTGTATTTTTTTTTCCATAGAACTATGCATTTAAACACTAAAGAAGTAGAAATCAGAAAAGGCCATTTAGACATTACTCTGGAATCATTCCTTCTTTCTGAACTGGTGCATGTGCTTCTTCGACATACTGTATCGATAGACAATTATATAAGCATATCTATATATAGAATCAACAGATTTTGGTTTGTATTATTTTAAAGTAGAACTGAAGTAAATCATGAACTTAATATGATAGATCCCAAGGTGCTGTAATATCTTGAAAGTCTACTTTTTTTCTCTTTGGACTTCTGGTCAAAGAGGGTTTAGTCTACATTGTCAGAAAATAAATAATAAGACATTTTACCTGGCTAGCCTAGTGATCTGATGACAAACTGTAGTTATTATATTAATTTTCTTCTTGGAGAAATATTTTTAAAACCCCTATTTACATTACCCTTTGTAGTTTTTCCTCTTATCGTAGTGTTGGACATCTTTTTAATAGTTTGTTCCATTTTCTCTTCTCTAAATATAGTAATCATATAGATGATACTCCATGAAATGCAGATATGGACAGGTAGAAAACTATTTAAAAAAACTGGATCACAAGAACTTGTTTTTTTGCTGTTCTTCCTTTAGCTAGTTTATCACTAAGCTTTATTTTTTAGAGCAATGTAAACTACATAAAGTTGCTATAGTCTATCTGCAGGAGCTACTGTTAAGTCAAAAGGCCTGAAACATCATTACTAGAACTATGATTGTTAAGAAGCCTTGGACAATTTACCATGCTTTGCCTTTGGCAATAAATATAGCAATATATTTTACAGATTTTTGACTTCTCAGCTTTCTACTCAAAAGCTTTGAAACCATTGTAGCACATGGAGGAGAGACACAACTTTAATGATGGTAGTTTTTCTGGTTGGAAAAAGATTCATTATACTGACATCAAAAAGTAGAGCACTTGCTAATTTCTTCAAAACCTGCTTTGCAAGGGAAAATGAAATTGTTATGTATTTAACTAGGATGATGTGATTTACTCAAACATTATTTGTTTTAATTTGTCCTTCAATCCCAGTTAGTGTGTGCATTGCCTATGGCTGCAATCAGAGCTGCTTAGAATCTCTTGAACCAGATTAAAGATCAAAATCCTTCTTAGTGCCAGCTTATTGCAGAGCAAATATAAACACAATGCAATCAGCAAGCTTAAAACAAGACTCAGATTTTAGTGAAAAGCTAGTGGAGATCAAGAAAAAAAATGAAGAAAACAAGGTGACCTAGAAGAGACTATCAAAGGTTCTTTTGTGTTTTCAGTTCTGGTTAAAGCCACAAAGTCATTCTTATACATAAAGAACTATCCCCAAAAGATATAACTCTTTTCTAGAAATGAAAGCGTCCTTCTAAGATGTATGAGGTTTTGGATCATATTTTACCACTGTTCATATATATCATCTTCCACATGTTTTGCAGTTTTTATAATCACAAGCAGAAGGAATAGCTCATTTCTTCCTTATATTTAAAAAAAAATAGATGTTGATCACATACAATTCAAGACAAATACAATAAGCTCAGAATAACAGTGGTTTTGGCATTCCCTAATGACCAGAAAGTTATATACATATATTTTATAACCTGTTTAAAAGTTTTCTCTCTCTCTTTTTTTTTTTCCCCAGAAGACTTTAGGACTGCGTTGCATAGCTTTTATTACAGCTTACTGTAATTATTCTATTATTGTTATTATATATTTTATTACAGCTTACTGTTCTATTTGCTTACGTCTTTATTATACTTTAAAATAACAACTTTATGGNGGAGGGGAGAGGGTGAGTGAATAACTGTGTGGAACTTAGCTATCTGCTGAGTCAAACCATAACACTGTTTTATTACAAAAATTGATTACAAAATAAGTTTCATCCAAATGTATACTCATGATGCTATCTACCGCATGGGAAGCTAACAGAAAGAATTCACCTTTCTTCCTCCACTAATTCGCAATTAGATTATTCTGCAAAATTGCTATTAATCCTATCAAGACCTTATATTTTATTGCATTTCTACAAAAGAGGACACAGATTTTTGGTGAACAACAACAAAACCTCTTACCGATGAACAGAGAAGTATCACTGTTGTGCCTGCTCCTGGAACTAACTCTTTCTCTGTAAGTATCTCTGTAAGGAACACTGAAGAATTCCCTTTATATGGTCACAATCCACCTGTACGCTGTGTACTGAATTCAAATAATGACTGTGGCATTGTGAAACACAACATTGTGCTATCTAAAGTTTTGGTGTGGAGAGAAGAATTTTCCGTACTGGTGACCAAGTAGCAATGAAGAGTGCAATCTAGCTAACACTGGCATTCACCACAACAGATACCCAAAATCTTTATGACAGGATGTTTATGTCATTAGAAGTAATTGGGCTCTCATACTGAGATGGAGAAAAGCATATTTAAAATATAGGATTCAAAGGCTGCAATAATTTCTTTCATATAGAGACTTAACTTGTAAATTTGCATACATCTGGTTAGCTCCATGATTTCGCTTCTTCCACTGCCACAAAAAGCAGAAATATTCATGTCAAATTTTAACCCCAGAGGTTAGAAATAGACATTGTCTTCCTGAGTTCTGACCTCAGCTTGCTCCGCGGCATTTGAATCTATACCTTCCAAACGCCAAAAGAAGACTACTTGCTGGCTGCAGATTATTTAGTTTCCTCTGTTATACTGAAGAGATTGCTGGCAATGTAAAACTGTACAAGAACGTAAAAGTTCTATCACAAAACAGGAGATAAAAACAGTATGCTTCAAATGCTTGTTGCTTAGGACACTTAAGCAGAAGGAGATAGTCTAAGATCTCAGAAATATTTTCTTAATATCCAGTGACTGCTTAATACTAGATGCATACATAGTCATAGAGGAAAAGGACCTGAATTTTGCAATCTAAATATTCAGAACATATTTTTCAATTTCTTTTTTATAGTAGCAATACATTTGCATTAAAATGACTGATTATTTTGAGTAGCAAATTCAAGATCATCTCAGCTTCAAAGATAGCCATTGCTCTTTTCTATTTACTAAGAGAGTTGAGTTCATATAATTTCAGGTATGTTTGTGCTTTTTCATTATTGCACAATCCTATAGAGCTTAATGCAGATACAATGGCAAAAAAAAATCATAATATAATTTTATAGACGTTGCTTTAACACTCCCTTGAATGGAAGGAGATCAATTCTACAGTTTTGTTAACTGTTGTGTAGATTTTTAAATCAGTATGCTTTTGAAATAGCACTGACATTAAGTTAGCACTTACTTGTTATGTATCAAAATATTCTTTAAGTGATTATGATTTCTGATTTAGGTTGAATGCAGCCTTCTCAACAAGGATTTAGCAGATCTAAAAACTGTATAGTTCAGTTATTGCTAAGAGCTGCAAGCAAATTTATACACAGTGGGTAAAGTGTCCTTGAAATAGAGGCAAGAGACAACACTTATTTAAGTGGCAACTAATTTGTTATTTGGAGCATCTGAAACACATAAAAGTGTGAAACTGTACATAGGATCTCTGTCTTAGTTAGCATTGCTACTTATAAAACGCAGACATGTCAAAATATCTTCCTTAAAAACCTAATTCTTTTATTCTGGATTTGGAACTTTTATTACACAATAACCACACAGTTTTAGTGTGTTTATCATACGTCTATCCATATCCATTTATGTCTTGCAGTAACTGCAACACATATCAAACCTACCTTATACATTCATTAGGAGATAAATAGTGATTAGAAAGAATGTTGAATATGAAAGAGATAGCGAGTGATACAAGATTAACTGTATGTTGATGGTTAAAAAAAAAACTGAATACAATGAAAAAAGGAATAGATCTGCTGTTAAAGTTATTGGGAAAATGTGCATATACTGAGAAATTTCATTGCAAGGAAGTTAAATATGGGCTCATAAAAGTATACGTATTTTCTTTTTTGTCATCAGAAATTTTCTGCATTTTCATAATTAAATTATCCACTGTGAAAAATAAGGTTAAGTACCTAATTATGTAATAAATGTTTTCCTTTTTCCTGCATGTACAGAAAGGATTTTTAGCAAATTTACGTCTTCATTTTGTAGTGATCTTTCACATTTCTGTCTATGCTAAATGTTCTATTCACAGTGGGGATGTGCTTCTCTGTGCTTTATGATTCATAATCCTTCTATATGAATTAATTTAACAGACTTCTAAAATGACCAAGGTGACAAGTTTTCTTTTTGCATAAGTGTTATCAGAAACAGAGGTGGCAGAGATGGCAGGCAAAACAGAAGTAGAGATAAATAGAAAGAGGATAATGTGTTTAAGAGGGAATTGTGGACTCTATCCCCTCCTCCGGCTGACTTCATCAAGGCCTTGGTGTCTAAGCAGGGTCACTGTGGGGTTTTTTGTTAGAAAAACCGTATGATTAACTTCTACATCATATGCTTTCATTCCTTCAAATTGCAAGGACTTCATAATTTCTTAAAGCCGGTAGATTTTGCAATCATGATGATAGTCTTTATCTAAGCGGGTGTAAGTGGTTTGCAGAGTGAAAGCTAATTTGAAGACTTTGCAAGTGTCCAATGAATGCAAAATTTCAAAGCAAAAGAACAGAGTTGGAAATTAAAGACTGTATAAGGAGGTTCTGCATCCCACTGACCTATTTTTACTGTCATGTCATTTGAATAAGTTCATAAATCTAGTCATTTATTTTTTCCCTCATTGTGAAAGAGTTTTGATTAAAGAGCTTTAGAAAAAATGGGTTTGGATTAAAATATGATTGCACTTACTAAGTTTCTTTTTAATGCCTGATTTTCACAAGTGATATGGAGGAAAATTTCATGTCAATGTTATTACAGAAAAAGAATTTTCAGAAAGCAAAAAGAAGTTATTATAACAGAACCTTATCAATCTCACAGGATACTGTAAAAGTACAGAGATGGGACCTTAAATGGAATAAGCCTTTAATTACTAGGGGAAGATATTAAAATCTGAGTTACTAACACGAAGAGATGTTATAATCACATATTGCGCGTATGGAAGAGCCCATGGCAGAAGGTTTTTAATGGCATATGTATCAACTTGGCCTTAGCTGTGATAACAGGAGAAATCTCATTATAGGATGTATTTTTTTTATAATGACAGGAAGGAAAATGCTTATTTTGTAGATGTATCAACAGGAAAAGTTTGTTTGACCCTGCACTTGGAAACACAGAAAGATATTTTTGCATTATATTGTGTTCCAGAGTTTCATATGAGTATATGAGTAAAGTATGTTGGGGAAACAACAACAGCAACAACAAAAACTAGGGATTTGTCTGCTACTGGTTTTACAGCTAAAATTTAGAAATGATCAGTAGAATTGATAGCTTTATATTGGAATTCTCAAGTCTTAATGTGGCAAGAACATTGTAGTTAACATTGAATTGTGACATAGTAATTTCAGAATAATTTCATATTATTTTAAAATGAAAATTAGAAAAAAATGATACATCATCAAGAATGGAGTAAAGACATTTGTTACTGTTCGTTTAAGGTTAAGTGTCTTCTCCTAGTACCATAAAAGGTGTAGGATTCTCAGAAAATGTTCCTAATACAATAAACACAATTAAATTTAGATGTCAGGAATTAAAAGGTATCTTTCCAGGTAGCCAGGTAGGTTTTACACATTTCATTTTCTATACTTTTTTCTGGTTTTTTTTTTTTTTTTTTTGTTTGTTTGTTTTTTTACTCTTACTTGAGAAATCTCCTAATTAGTTAATCAAAGTAAATTCATTTCAACTTTTCCAATGTAGTTTTATCACCAGGTTTCAAAATAAAAATGCATATAGACACTTAAATCCAGAAGAAAAGTTAGGAATTTGTAGAATTTAGGACATTAAATCATCTTAGATTCCCCTGTCTCTGAAAAATTCAAAAAAAATTTCCCATCTTAAAATGTCTTTAGAGCCTAAAACCTAAAACTGTGAAGTATCAAGTGGTTAAATAGTTTTAGTGGTTATGTTTTTAATCAATAAAATAAAAAGCATCAAGTTTATTTTCAATTTAATGAAAAGCCTCACTTAAAAATATATATAGATAGAGATGCCTGGCTTCCTTGTAAAATAAAGAGATTTTAAAAAAAATTATTATACTGTGCATATGTGTATGTTGTGTAGATAGGCAGAGGTATGCATGCATATATTTACATGTAGATATACTAAATGACATTTTAACACACAGAAGTTTCAGCTTCTTCACTGTTGTTCTTGATGTTAGCAGAAAATTTTCAAAAGTCCAAGCTACCATTCACTTCCTCTTTCATTGTCTGTCCCATCTTTTCATTTTTCCTGGTTGAACTTATTTTCCTTGCTTTAATCACCTGTATAGTTGAAAGAATGATATCTTCTAGAACACGTAGATTGGTGCAAAAGTATCTTTGCAAGCACAGTCCAGCTTCTCACCATATAATATACTGAGGCATTAAAGGATGTTGTTTCCGTTTCCCAGAAAAAGAAAGCAGAAGTGATCTTAGTAGTTGTTCTGTGATATAGCTCATAGCTGTGTCACTGGGCTAGTGAGTAAAACAAAATTTATAAAAATTTACAGTGCAAACTGTATTACTAATTGCAACCTCGAGAACATGAGCCTTTTCATTTATCTAAAAGTAAAGTATGTTGGAAAAATGCAGAACTATAAACACAAAAAGACAAATTGATTTATTATGCCTTATGTGCTTGTGACTTTTGTCGTGGTAAGAAAGAAAGACTACTTAGCTAAGTTTTATTTGTTTCTTCTCATTAATTTAAATAATGTCTGGTATAGACAAAAAGACAAATCTTGATGATACAACAGCACTCTCTGGTGGTGTAAAACAAAGGCATGGTCTTTGTAAAAAACTTGCACAAGTCTGGTACACAAGACCTTGAAGACAGGTAAGTGACAGGAGTTCTCAACATTTTCCCCAGTGATAAGAAAAATAGAGCAATAAACACTTTTAAAGCCACCAAGGCATGGAATGTGAAACCTGGCTTAGTAAAGGTAATGTAAATAAAAATATTAAATATATATATTTCTTGTCCAGCAGAGATGTTAGACTCTTATTGTTCACAAGGAACAAGTTTCTTCATTATGTAATGCATATCCAAAAAATGAGAGGAACATACTGCATATTAGTATGTTTTGCCATGAAAATATTTTGAACATCATGGAATAAATTCTCCACTTTTTGTTTAGCATGTATTATCTGTAAGTGGCAAAAACCTTACCTAAAGGAAATATTTTGGAGATGAAATAGCAATTATAAATCAGGGTCGTTTAGCTGCTGAGTTCAAAAAAAATTCATTTGCTGTTTTCCCTTAAAGCTTATATCTTGGGTTTTGATCATACATAGTACCTTGAATATAAATAAATAAATAGTTCACACAACACTGGGATCTATCACATTTTAACTGGCAAGTTGATGAGAACATTGTACATGTTGGCCTGCATTTGTTTTAAGTTCTGGTTTTAAGAAGCTGCTGTGAGTTTTGGTCAAGTCAGAACCTGTGCATTTTCACACAGTCTCCCAACTAGATAAATATATATGTATTTTTTCCCTTTAAAAAATGTTGAATATAGTGCCTATTCCTCTAACATCTGATCAAATTGAAGGAAAAAAAAAAAAGATTATTTCCTGTGAAGCTCTCTGAACAATGACAGGTGGATTCCAACCATACCAAACAAACAAACAAATTCTTTGGCAGTAGGTCATTCTATACCATTCTCCTTCCATTTCTTGCAGTATTTTTTGGTTTATTTTGTTTGTTTTGTTTGTTTATAAGTTTTTTTTTTTTTTTTAAATACTCCTTGTTTTGGAGACATAACATATTATGTAGAAAAACAGAGATAAATGAAAGGACAGAATAGACATTTTTACATGGAATGTAGCCAAAATCCCTGGTCATAAATAAAGATATTTGCTATCTGAACAAATTTCTGATTAGTAGTGTGGCTCAGGTTAAAGCCAAGAAATGCTCCAAGTGCTTTTTGATACCAGAATCTATTCTAAAACCAATGTTTACCCACAGTACTGAGACATTGGAATTATTTTTAGGGATATTATTGAAGTGCTAAAACATATGGAGATAGTGATTATAATGCTCATAAGGAATAATGCATTCTGCATATATGAATACGAGGCTTTCAAGTGTTTGTAGAACAGCAAGAAAAATAGAGATGCATGCAAAGAACTCTCTCTGCAAGGAGCAAAGGAACAAATAGGTAGTCACTCTCCATTTTGGACTAAGTATATCTCAGCAGAAATACTAATATGGATTTAGAGAAAGGACATTTTTTATTATACTGCCTGTTTTAGTTCTAGGGGGAAAAAAAAAAGCACAATACTCTTTAAAGGAAATTTAAAATGAACTCTGCTTCCTTTTTCTGTAGTATTTGCTATCTCAAAAGAATTCAATACACACATTTTTCCCAGTGAACTTAGGTTATGCTGGAGAACCTAAAAAAGGCCTCCTGAAAATAGTTGTAAAATGGACAAAGACTTGTACATACAGCATGAGTAACTGTGAAAGTAATTGGATTTAAAGAAGATGAGATCTTCAACATCAAGGCTTGGAGTCAAAGGAAAGAATTACATAAATTGAGATTTTTAGAAAAAACTTATTTGAACCTATGTCATTCTCTTTTATCCTTTCTTCATACCAAATCTAGTTTTTTCAGCTGTTGACTTGATATAAGTGGGTATGGATGAATGAATTCTTGGAGCAGAAGAAGGAAATTACACTGTCATAGAGTCTTTCTTTCTGAGCTTGTCATTAAGATAATAAATAATTGTTTTTATTTTTACACATACATAAATGAAGCACTGTGACTATATGTTTGGTTTTTCATTCTATTTTGCTGTAATAGAATAAGAATTCTGTAAAATGCCAGGATAAATTCCACACACAGTTTTCTACTTCAGCGAGAAGTGATAATAAGGAAGGGACTGACTTGACTACACATGGATGCCTAGTGTCATTTGGACTTTTCCAAGGATAGCCCAGCTAGCCTTTCTTGCCACCCAGAAAAATAGAAAAGTGTGGGTTTCATATAAATCCTGTGTTTGCCAGTCTTGATCATATGCCCTTGAGTATCCTAGGACATCAGATTCTCTTGTGCCTATGTTCAGCCAACTGACTCAAATCTTACTATAGTACAAACAGTGACTTTAGGGAGAAGTTACTGTCTGATGTTGGACAAAAAATAGATCAGTAATATTTTCTTTTTAAATCTTATCTCATGATTTGTTGCAAAATACAATGTACTGCTTCTTTCCAAAAGAAACAAGAAGGAAGAAATCTGGGGGGAGGAAGAAATAGTATTGTTCTTTTTCCTTTTAGATAATGTCACATCAAATCTTAATAAAGTTGAAACACTAAATTGTATTACGTACAGAAGTTTCCAGTTGAAACCATGCAAGTACCTCTTTCTCAGACCTAGCAGCATACCTGTGACAAGGCACTTGCCGGTCATTGGACGTAAGGCTGAATAGATTGGTAGTCACACATGTGTATAGAGTAAATATTTCTTATAGTACACAGTTTATAAAGTATTGTAACAGTCTTGAAAATAGTGTATCATTCCTCTCAATCCCTTGCTAAGATCCAATGCTTAATTTACCGTGAATCAGCCCTAAGGCCAGGTACTTAACATTTATTTACTGAACATCTACATTATAGAGGCTGGGGAGCAGAGGAGGGGAGCAGAAAAGGTGAATGCAAGAGGTAAAGAAATGACTGGAGCAGGAAACAGGAAACTAAGAGGAAAGAACTGGCAAAGAAGGTTATAAATCAATAAAAACAACAAAGTGTCCATCTTGAAGAAATGGAAGAAAGAATGTCAAATGAAAATAATCTTTAAGGTAAATTCACAAAGACGATGGCTACGTAGGCTGTCTGTCTCCAAGATTTATTATTTTCTACCTTCATCAGTTTGTTTTCCACTAAAAAAATAATAAATTAACCTTTGATTTGCATAAAAAATCTATTTTTCAACATTAAAATAATCTGATGGTTAAAAAGAAGGCATGCATAGCAATCAGTTTTGTTCCAACACTTTTTTCTTAAGTATTAAATGTTGTTCAAACAGTTCATGCAGATTACCCTTTTAAGATATTAATGTTTTACATCAAGATTATGTGACAGTATTTGTGTTTCGGAACTGATGTACCAACACAAGGTGGATCACCAGCTGAACATTTGTTAGACATTATTATAAAAAGACAAAAAGTATACTGGTATCTTTTCAAGATACTTTCCTAGGCCACAGTATTTGAAATAGTTTAGTTATTTATGAAGGCATACTGCAGATAAATTGTGCTTTTTCTCTGTTGCAAATCAATGGGAATTGCTAGCACAAAAAGTTTTCTAACTATTCCTTTGTATAACCTAGCATAACATGACAGAAAAGAAGAACCTCATGTCCTTAAATTAACCCAGAATTAATTTACTGATACTGATAAATATTTTACGTTATAAAAGTGCTTTGGCTTTAGGTAGTGGTGGATTAATTTATAGTAATATATGTACAAGGAATAAGAGTTTTTTTTTTTTTTTTTTTAAGAGTAATTTACTATTTGGATTTCTAAAGAAGAAAGCTAAATAAGAAATTGTGGTGGGTTGACCTTGGCTGTCTACCAGACCCCCAGCTGTCTGCTCGCACTCCTTCACCTCTAAAGGATAGAGGGAGAAAAGAAGATTTGAAAGCTCATGTGTAATGATAGGGACAGGGAGGTAATTGACGCTTACCAATTACCATCACAGGTAAAATAGATTCAAGTTGGAAAAATTAATTTAATTTATTACCAATTAAAAATAGAGTAAGGATAATGAGAAGCAAAGATAAAACCAAAAATATTCACCTCCCATTTCTTGCTAGTCTCAACGTCACTCCTCAATCCCCAACTTTTCTACCTCCGTTCCCTGCCAAACAATGCACGTAGATAAGAAAATGGATGGATGTGGACAGATTAGAACAATTCAGCACAAATGCTTCTTTGTCCTCATGTTTTTCCCCTCGTCCAGCATGGGAACATTTCCATAGGATGCAGTCCTTCATGAACTGCTCCGGAATGGGTCCTTTCCAATGGGTACAGTTCATGAGGAATAAACCAGCATGGGTCCCCCATGGGCCACAGTACACTCTAGAGAAGCTGTTCTTGTGTGAACTCCTCTCCAGAAGCTGCATTTCCTGCCAGGAACCTTCTCTAGTGTGATCTTTTCACAGGCTGGATGTTTCTTCAGGGCATATCCACCTGCTGTGTGCTGCTTCAGCCCCTGGAACACCTTTTCCCCCTCCTTATTCTCTGACTTAGTAGAGTATTTTCTCTCACATTTTTTCTCACTCACAGTTGCTGCTTTGCATTTTTTCACCTTTTTAAAATATGTTTTCCAAGAGGTGCCACCAGCTTGACTGATTGTCTCAGCTTTGTCCCTCAGTGAGTCCATTGCAGCCAACTAGTACCAGCTGTGTCAGTTGTGGGTGGAGCCCCTGCCGTCTTCTCATAGAGGCCACCTCTGCAGCCCCTCTGCTACGAACATCTTGCCACTGCCACCCAAAAAAGAAATTGTAATCAGGCATTCAATTTGCACATTTCTTAAGTATTTGATTCACACGTAGTTCAAACTGCTGGACGTTTTGATCTGGGTAATCAAAAAAATGAATAAAGAGGAATTTATTGAACTGTTATTTAGAAATAAGGATGAACTGGTCAAAGATGTGGAAATCAATGACAGTCTTAGTAGCTGCAACTGGGACTTTAAAATCTGGTAGACACATAACAGGACAAAAACACTGAGCTACAAGAAAGAAGATCTGAGCTGTTTCAGTATCTCTTCTTGACAACTTCTCTAGTTAGACATAAAAAAGCCTAGAAGAGCAATTTTTTTCTTCGGTCTCCTCAAAGCACAGAATGATCCATTTGAATATACAACTGGTTGGACAAGAATAGCAGAAGGCAATATGGATAAACAAGAAATTCTTGATTAAAATCAGATATAGAAAGGAAGAGCAAAGAAAGCAGTAGCAGATATGGGCTACCGTATTGTTTGAGTGGAAGACTATGAAACAGAGTAAAATGGTTCATATAAGTAAGGTGGATGTACAGACATCCATGAGATCAAATGACATATATCTAAGGTTTCTTATGAAGATGGCCGATATCATCGTGTGATTTCTGTCTATAAGCTTTGAAGGTCAGGATATCAGGGGATGCATTCTGATGCTTGCAAAAAAAGCAGATCCAACTAGTAGGAGGGCAAGAATAAGGATCTAAGTAGTATCAAGCTGGGCAGCTTCATTTCTGATCAGAAAAATAATCGTAGTTGTGAATAGGGAATGATAGAAACCATTGGAAACTCTTTATCCACCCAGCTGAACTTCATGTGAACAACATAAATTTTACATGACTCTCAAATCATAGAATCATAGAATCATAGAAACACAAGGTTGGAAAGGACCTACAAGATCATCTAGTCCAACCGTCCTCCTATCACCATTACTACCCACTAAGCTACTAAATCATATCTCATAGCACCTCATTCAGATGCTTCTTGAACACGAGGGTTTGCTGAAGTCTAGGTAGACTACATCAACAGCCTTTCCCTCATCTACCAGTCTGGTCACGCGATCATAGAAGGAGATGAGGTTGGACAAGCACGACCTGCCTTTCGTGAACCCGTGCTGGCTGGGCCTGATCCCCTGGTTGCCATGCATGTGCCGTGTGATCTCCCTCAAGATGATCTGCTCCATAACTTTCCCTGGTACCGAGGTCAGGCTGACAGGCCTGTAGTTCCCTCGATCTTCCTTACAGCCTTTCTTGTAAATGGGAGTCACATTGGTAAGCCTCCAATCTTCTGGGACCTCTCCAGATAACCAGGAACGTTAATAGATGGTAGAAAGTGTCTTGGCAATCACCTCCACCAGCTCCCTCAGCACCCTAGGGAGGATCCCATCTGGTCCCATGGACCTGTGACAGTCCAGATGAAGGAGCAG
>WBMW01003005.1:49717-72534 GCA_013396635.1 Penelope pileata | reverse complement strand
GACCCCTTTACCCTTCAGGAGCAAGTCCCAAGGGACCCTTCCAACAAGTGTCCTGAACAAGTCAAAGTCCGCCCTCTGGAAGTCCTAGATAGCAGTTTTGCTAGTCACTCTCCTGACATCACCAAGAATAGCGAACTCTACAATTTCATGGTCACTCTGCCCAAGACAGTTCCCAACCTTCACATCTCCCACCAGTCCCTCTCTGTTAATGAGAAGCAGGTCTAGCAGGGCACCTCCCGTGATAGGCTCTCTTACCAGCTGTGTCAGGAAGTTATCTTCCACACACTCTAGAAATCTCCTGGACTTCTTCCTCTGTGCAGTATTATATTTTCAGCATATATCAGGGAAGCTGAAGTCCCCCATGAGAACGAGTGCTGGTGATCGTGCAACTTCTACCAGTTGCTCATAGAATGCCTCATCTATCTCTTCATCCTGATTAGGTGGTCTATAACACACACCCTCCAAGATGCCACCCCTACAGACCATCCCCTGATCCTTATCCATAGACACTCGACTTTATCGTTTCCAACCTCAAGCTCTTCAACATCAAAACACTCTTTAATATAGAGAGCTACGCCACCACCCTTTCTTCCTTGTCTATCCCTTCTGAAGAGCTTGTAGCCATCAATCCCAGTACTCCAGTCATGGGAGTGGTCCCACCATGTTTCTGTAATTGCAACTAGGTCATAGTTAGCCTGCTGCACAATGGCTTCAAGCTTCTCCTGTTTGTTGCCCATGCTGCGTGCATTGGTATAGATGCACTTCAGCTGAGACATCTGCCTCACCCCCAGTTCCAGCACTGTTCCCCTAGGCTCTTCTCTGGTGAGCCCTTTTTTATCCCCTTCCTCTGTCATAGCTAATTTAAAGCTCCCTTGATGAACCCTGCTAGCTCCTATGCTAGGATTTGCTTCCCCCTTTGAGACAGGTGTGTTCCATCCACAGACAACAGGCCAGGGGCCAAGTAAACTGCCCCATGGTCAAAAAACCCAAAGTTCCTGTCTCGACACCAGCCTCTCAGCCAATTATTCATTACCTGTGTTTTCCTAGCCTGCTCCATGTCCTTCACCACCCCAGAAGGTATAGAAGAAAACACCACTTGTGCTCCCACCATTGAACTAATCGCCCCAAACCCCTGAAACCTCTTTTCATAGTTCGCAGGTTTCTCTGAGCGATTTCATCACTGCAGTCCTGAACTATGAGTAATGAATAGTAACCACCAGGGTGAACCTGATCCGGGGGGTCTCTAGTTATGTCCCTGACCTGGGTCCCAGGGAGGCAGCACACTTTCCTACGGCTCTGGGCTGGTCTGCAAATGGGGCCCTCCGTTCCCCTGAGAAGGGAGTCGCCCACCACGATCACCCTTCTTTCTTTCCTGACAGAGGCAGTCTCAATGCGTGGAGTCAACTGCCTCTCCCTTGGTGACCTCCTAGGGCAACCTTCCCATGCCTCCCCACTTACCTCCCCTTCAATGTTCAAAGCTGCAAATCTATTGCTTAGGGGGACCTGGGGACACGAGGTAGGCAGAGGGGGAGTTCACCCTATAGAAGATTGTTTTTGTTTTTGTTTGTTTGCTTTTTTGTTTTTTTTTAAAGTGGGGCTTTTCCATAAGGTGTTGAGGAATATATTGCTAGAAATATATAAGCTCTGTCATAGTATTTCATTTTTTAAATACAATTAATCTTTAAATACACACTACCTGAAATCAGATATCTGTGTATGTTACAGAATCGCAGAAACATACCAGAATAGACCTAGATTCTATTCTAGAATAGACCTTCATAACTCATCTGGTTTAACCAGCAAGGACTCAAGTTTTCCAGGGCCCTGGGACTTTTTCAGATTAAATCCTGAATACTTCCAGTGAGAGAGGTTCCATCACTTCTCCAGGCAACATATGCCATTCATTCAATTTCAAGTCATTAATTACTACCCTTTGACTTCAGCAGTTGAGCTAGTTTTCTG
This sequence comes from Penelope pileata, assembly GCA_013396635.1. Lineage (NCBI taxonomy): Eukaryota > Metazoa > Chordata > Aves > Galliformes > Cracidae > Penelope > Penelope pileata. Next base: position 70,572 of record WBMW01003005.1, on the reverse strand, counting down.
CCAGTCTTGCTGTTCATCTGTTCAAATTCACATTTTAGCAGCTTATTAGCAAGGAAACTGAGAGAGATCAGATCAAATGCCTCATTAAAATCAAGGTAGATTATATCCGCGGCTGTCTTCTTATCCTATGAGTTAGTTGTTTTACCATAAAAGGCAGTTATGTAGACTTAAACAAATATTTATTTTAGTCAGTAGTCACTAGCATGAATTTTAATCATTCAGTGATGGTCTGAATTATCTGACTTATCTCATTATGCTATGTTTAAGAATTTTCATGACATTTTCATATCTAATTTTCATGTCTAAAAGGAATTTAACGTATCTGTCATGTGGTAACCTTTAACAATATAAGCTCACTTGCTTTATACAACTGGTATAGCTAATTTAGAAAGATGTTAGCCACTACTGCCACTACTGTATCTACTACAGAATAGTTAGTCAAAGGCTTGCCACATTTAATAACATAAAATAATTTCAATCCTGTGAAATTAATTTTATGTAAGATTTAATTGTTTACTACAAATTGCGAACGATAATTCTTTATATGTTAGATTGTGAAAATAATTCTTTTGATTGATGCTATGAAGCTGGGACATTTTAGTCTGAATGTTAAAAGAATTCTATTCAATGTGTTTTATTAATATCATGAGAAAAATTAGATTGGGAAAAGGAAAAAGGGTACTTTTCACACCGTATTTCTTCTGGTAGTTTCAAAACTATCAAGAAAGGTTGGAAAGTATGTCTAGTAACTTTTATCACTTAGGTAGTGTACTTCAGACCTCTGAAGTACTATGCCGAGAGTAAGGAAACCTCAGAAAGTAAAGAGATCAAGAACAGAATGATTACTGATGACAAGTACTCCCATATACATGCAGTTTTACTTATAGTTTCAAAGTTCTCTGTTTTACAGGAACAAAGATATTTATTATATATTATCCTCATTTTCTCTGTCTTCCATTAAGAACTTGTATTTCCTTTCTTTTGACACTTATTTTTTTTACCTATTGGAAGTTAATTTTATCACTCACCTTTAATTCAACAAGTCCACATCTTCCAACAATTCATGATGACTATATTTTCCAGAATAAACCTTAGTCATTTTGACTTTCTCAAGAACATTTTACTGAAGAGCTATGTTCAAACTATGCAAATTGTTTCAGGTAAAGTCTTGCTAATACTAGTAGATTAGTAACTACTCCATAAGTCTTTGTTTTTACAGTACATTATGATACTCTGTTTTTTTATTTGCAAAAGAAAATATGCTACAACAATAGAATGATTGTCTGCTGTTTAATTTGTTATGCACTATACTCCACAGCTTTATATATGTGCAGTTTAGCCAGTTAGATTTATCATGCATTTCTTCAGTTAATTCTCCTTATGTGTGAAAGACTTTGTCCTTACAGAATTGTTAAGGCAGTTCTCTTTTTTTTTTTTTTTTCACTAGCTTCGTCATATTGGCAGCATTTATCATCATCTCATTATTCAAAAATAGAATGTAAACATTGCAATATTGGGAAAACATTACTAGCCATTATGGAAAAAATGTTGCCTGGGCTAAAATTTTACCTGAAATGCAGAACTTATCTCTGGCCATCTGATGGAAAGCGTATAATGCTATAAGAAAAAGATAATGATAGCATTGTATTAACAACGTTTTCTTCCATAAGTAACAGATAATTTGAAGAACTTTTTTTTCCCTTTTTTCTTCCTTTTTTAAAATTTTATTTTACGAAATTTAAACTTAGAAAAACTGAATTTTTTAAACTTAGAAAATGTTAATCTTGGAAATTAAAAGACCAAGAAACATAAATTATTCCTGATCTTCATCAGCTTCAAATTCTGCTAGGAACAAGCAGTGCAACTTCAGAGAGTCATGAATGGTTTCTCATGAACATGTCTCTGGGATTTGATTTCCTATTTTGATTTGCTCACACCCTCCATTGAACAAATACATTTGTACATGGCACTGAAAACAGCATTAGATCAGTGCAAGTCAATTACCAATTAACTTAGCAGTATTAATAATGCAAAATAATACTAACATTAGCTAAATTTGTGGTTTAAAATGAGCAGTAGTAAGCACTTGCTAAATTAAAAAAAAAATTCTTTTTGAGGCTCTGAACATAGCACTGAAGTGAATTGACAGCTAATACTAAAGCAAGCGGGAGGTATATTAACTACACCTGAAAATATTTGACAGGCAAGACTATGAATGATGCTGGTGCAAAGCTTACAGTTATGATAGAAAAGCTGTTCAATAAAATAGAAGACTAAATAAGACTCCTGTCCTCACATTGTCTCAATCTTTAGAGGTTGTACGTAAGCATTGTACTCAGAACAGCACAGAAAACTCTGGGAACATACTTCTGTAAAGATGGATGCTGTCAATCAAGTGTTTAGCACTGATAATGAAAAAGAGAAATTGCTGTTTGGAAATGATTTGTTATTGAAGTTCTGTCCACTTCTCAACTTAATCCATAAAACCATTTGACTTTCGTGAAAGGACAATATTCCATGCAGTAGCTTGATAAGAGGAAGTAAGTGGAAAGTACTATTTGCTTCCATCAGCAGATCTTGTTATCTTTGGCATTCTAAGTGCTAAGAGAAGTTCTGTCTCCTCCTTGCATCCATATCATTAAATGAGTGACAATCATTTTCTAAATTACTTCTTTTATTATTTTTCCCTATTTATGTGTTCAACTTCCTGGAGCAAAGAAATTCATTAATAATGTTAACAGTGAATTTAGACATATCTCTGTAGAAAGGTACAGTTAAATGAAACCAGATTTAATTAAGGACAACACAATGCACATCTTTAATGAACTTTTGTCCTAGGCATCTCAGAGGCCACTTTATAGATTTTCTAAATGTATTAAATTTCTCACTGACTATACCGAAAAAAAAAAGTCACCAACCATTACTGTAACCTACACAGTCTGAAAACTAGGGTAATTTATTACCTTTTGTACATCTAAAAATTCTACTTCATTGTTTATTTCATTCTAAAAATATAATAGATGTTAGGATCAAAATATATCCTAAGTAATCTAATCTAACTTTGAGTTAACTTATAATAAATTAACAAATCTGAGAGATCTTAATATAGACAAAACTCATTCTGAAGTCAGCATTTTGCAATGAACTATGTTTAGATTTCTGCCATGCATTTTTCTCAATGATGTAAAATTATTGACTTTAAATAGTTCATGATGGAGATACTTCATCTGAATATCATTTTCCCTTTTTTTGTCATTTAGATCACAGATTCATTTTTCAGTTTCATATCAGTATAACTGATCAAACTGTGATGGTAATTCTGTTTTGTCAGGTTGAACAGCTATTTTTCTTCCCCAATGGATTAATTTGTGACCACTGCACATGATCTAAACAAAATAACTATACAGATGTATGTGTCAGTATATTACATGTGTAATGTAAAACTACTGCAAATATTTCACGTGTAGGATATATCCTGCCTGTATAGATAAACTGCATTGTTATAAATACCAGCTGTGCCCATGTAGTAGGTCTAATTCTGTTGGTAGGTCTCCATTCTTCAAATGTCTACATATCAAAAAGTAAATTAGCCCACTATATATAAACAAGCAGACAAATCCTACTTATGGTTAATGTTCTTACTCTTTAAGATAAAATATAATTTTGTATCCATGTTTCATCTTTTCCATTCCCTCCTTGAAATATTTTGCTGTTATTATGAACACCGCTTACATATTTAATGTTCATAGAATTAACATTTTTTTACCTTCTTTTTTTAAGACAAGCTAAGTAGTACAAGAATTATGCATTATAGAAGTCATTGGAAGCAAGCTTTTTTATTATTATGCTAATCAACTCTTCTGTTTAATTAGAGGAATTTAATTGACGTTTGAAGGCAATTCACACATCATCTTTGAGTACAACTATAGACATTTTCCCCCATAACCAAGGGTCAACATAACCGATTGAGAAAGATACATTAATTTCCTTCAGTCTGAGAGAGGAGCCCTCTGTGCTTTGGAAAGTCATCAGCCAGTTTAGTCTGAATCCAGAAATGCTCTCAGAAGTAATGATTTGGTGAGACATAACACTTTAGTCAAGTATCCAGTCTTGTTTTAGGAACTGCTGTAAGCTAATTTAAATGTCATTTCTTTAGCTGAAATTAGCAGAGCTGAGACCACAGAATGCAATTACTAAAATGAAATCTATGTTAAGGATTCTAAAAAGTGTCCAGTGTCACCAAAGGAAACAAACAAACAAATAAATAAATAAATTTATATATTTCAATTTTTTAAAATATCTTCTATTTGTCTATGGGATATGGAACGAGTGGAAAATTCAGTTGTTGACAGAATTCTATATCATATAGGCCATATTGTTGTGCTTTAATCTCAATTAGACAATGATTGTTGGAAGACTAAATAAATGCTGTGTCATTTTCAACAGATGTACATCTGCAGATGTATTTTAAAGACAAAACATGTTCCATGGAATTGAATATCTTCCTTGTTTTTTTTTTTTTTTGAGGGACACAGATGGTGAGTGATCCTGATCAGCTTAGACTGTCTAGCTTAGATTGTTGGTTTCTTTGTTTTCATCAGTTATGCAATTACAAAACAATTAATGGACAGCTAAGAAGTTGAAGGACAAATTTGAAAGTCTTTGGGTATATTAAGTTTTAGACTGTGATATACTTTGTTACAGTTAGAATGTAATGGCTGACACATTGATTGGAAAAGATATGCAAATATAAGGCTTTAACCATCTTGAAAGCTGAAAGAATAGCTTCCTCAAAAATAAATGAATCATTGAACACTGGTGTCTTAGTTTTTAAAAGAAGTTACTTTTCTCACAGTGTCTGGTATGAAGCTATGTTTTGGTCCCAGAAGAAAAACAAAACTGATAACACCTGGCAGTGTTGAATGGTGCCAAGGACATATTATGCTCCTTAGCTTCTTGTATTCTTCTGCCAGTGAAGGAGTTAGGAGGACACAAGGAGCTGGGAACTGGGAGGGGGCAGGACCAGGGCAGCTGACTCAAACTGACCAAAGAGCTATTCCATACCATGTGACATCATGTGATTTTTACAGAAGGGGAGTTAGCTGAGGGAAAGGCTGCTGCTGGCTGGGCAGTGGTTGGTGGGCCCTTGCTTTGTGTATCATCTATTTTTTTTTTTTTTTGTATATATATATGTGTACTGTTATTTCTTTTATTTTCTCTGTTGTCTTAGTAAATAGCTTTTATCCCAACCCACAAGTTCTACTGTATTTTTCCCTTCATTCTCTCCTTCATCTCACTTGGGAGTGGGGAGGGTAAGCGAACAACTGTGTGGTACTTCGCTATCTGCTGGATCAAACAGCAACTGGTTTTAAATAGTAGTAGGAGCTCTAAAGGAAATGAGCATATTGAAGAATTGGTTTAAAACCTCATAGAGCTGAAGATTGGTGAAAATTTAGTGTGAATTCTTTGAGAAATTTGTTACATCGATTTATATTTCTACTTCTATTTCTACTACTATATGATCATATATACATATTTTGTAATTTCACTCAATTATTTGATGATTATAAAAGGTGGCATACTAGACAGGAGGTCTGTGTAGAAGAATTAAATCTGGATATTTTCTTTTGATGCAGTCATAGTTATCTCACCTCCCATCGTAATAAAGAAAAGTCAAGATCAGTACTGAAATTATAAAACCTTTATTTCTCTAAGCATTATTAAAATAAATAAAGTCTTGTTTTACTATTTTATGACAAATATATGTAAAATTGAAGTGCTAGAAGGGAATGAAAATCCATCAGTTGGCATTTTTCTTCTCAAGAAATGTCTCTAAGCTACATGTTGTATCCCTAGTTAGTATTCCCAGTTCGTATATCCAACGATCACTTAGCATTCTTTGCTATAGTTTTGCAGAGATTAATGTGTTTACATGGTTAACTACTATAAGCTTCTATTTTTTTGCAGAGCTCTTACTCTCTAGGATCAATAGGCCGATTTAAAAGGTAAGCACATACCATATACACTGCCAGGGGCTGCACCCTTTACTGAATAGAATAGGTGATGTTTTCGCTTTAAATAGGAGCCAAAAGGACAGCTCAGGTTGAAGTGTTACATAAGAGGCAGTACTTACCATAGGTTTAATAGTATAAATAAAATCATCAAAGGAAGGAAGGATACAAAAAGAAAATCCAAGAAATACGAACCTGCTCCTCAAACGTCAGGTATCAGACAAATGCCTTTGTGGGCAATCCATATACAAGAACATCCTGCCTCCAGATGTTTTGTAAAGCCACATCTCTCTTTTGAAGCTATGTAAATTATGATACAATTTTTATATGTTTATTTAGAACTATGGTTTTCATACATATAAATCAATGAGAATTTTGGACCAAGTAAATACTAATAAAGACTTCTATTTAACATATTTTTATTTTACTTATAAATAGAAGTTGTTTAACATTTTATATGCTTTATCAATAACAGTAAACTTAAAACCCTTAAAACCTCTGATGGAGAATTGACCCATTTTGCTTTACAGTCAGTTTCTAATACAGTTCTGAAGATTTTCTAAAGTGTTCATTTTAAAAGATCTATAAAAGTTTATTGACACATTTATGGCTACCTATCTTCACAAGACTTATGCAAGCAACTTTTCTTCACTTTGAATTGTTTAAAAACCATCACAACTTTTAAAAATATATATATATTTCTCCTTTAAGGATAACAAAATTGGTCTACTTAGTGGCAATAAGAACTTTCTGTGTAAAGTAATTGACTACCAAAACAAAATATAACCTTGCACTGTAGATCAGAATTAGACTCTAGATGGACTCTAGGGTAGAAATTTAATAACTTTATTTAAAACAGATTATTCCACTGTAATAAAACTTATCTTTTATAATGTGCTCATATTTGCCCATCTCATGATTTCATTATCCTGCTAGCATTCCTTAATGGACTCTTCAATTAATGAACACTTCCAGCGACCACTCTAGAAGGTATACAGATAAAGCAGACAAAAACATATTTCATTTGAGAATGCAAACAAATCAAAACAACTAGATCAATAACAAAAATATATATATATATTACAGAGAAAAAAAAGTCCTATATTGAAGAGTGTAAGTGGATTTTTCCATTTTTCTATTCCTAATTTTTTATCTGGAAATTCTACTTTTAATTTTGTATTTATAATTCTTTCTAAGTAGTCTCTCAGATAACAATTTCTTGGTAGAATAATAATTTCTTGGTATGAATAAATCTCCCTGAACAAGTTAAGACAAACTTTAGTTGAAAATTGCTTTGGTTGAAAATTGAAAATATAGCTGAACAACCTTAACTTACTTCAGACGATGGCGAAGCAATCATGAGGACTGAATTATCTGGGAACATGCAATGTTTTAGGAGGATTTTTGAAACAAAACAAAATCCTTTTTCTATTTGTATGGTAATTATTGTTATTTCTGTAGTATATGGAATTACTTTTGTCAGCTTTTGGTTAATTGATTTCTTTATTTGAAAGAATTAAAATTTCCAAAATTCATAGATAAAATCTGAAATTTTTGAAGTTGCATATGACATGAAACAATAAAACTGGGAAATTCTATAGCCTAAATTCAATTTTAGCATTTGGGTTATACACTGGCTCAAAGCCAATGTGAAGGAAACATTTTCCTTTTAGCTGGGTTGTGGGGCCCTGTAACCCAGCTCTGTGGAAGTTTCTATAGCTTGATAATTGGTAACAACTCTGCCTTTTTTAAAAAAAGTTGGCTGAAGGACGATGTTTTATCTCCGAATATCCTTCTACTGCCAAGTCTCAAATGCTGGTTCATGCCTGTAGATTTAACATTAGCAAGGGTAAAACTCAATGAAAATGGTGTCATGTTTCATCTGACATTCATCAAATCTGAAGAAGATTAAAAAAAAAGTTATGTCATCAGCAAGATCTAAATGAAAAACGTATAAAAGCTCTTCTATGGGAAATCTGTTCCATGAAGGCACAATACCTACATAAATACATCTCTGCATTTCTTAAATGGCAGTCGAGGGTCATAAATCAAGCTTTATTTCAATATGTGAAACTGTGAGCAAAGGCAGAACCAAGTTTGAGCTATCCTCATGCTCTAAATAGAATTTTCTGTCCCTTGCAAGTAGCTGAATGTATTTTCTTATTTGTATTAGTAATTGTGCTATCCTTTATTAAGTTGTTTTAGCTTAGATAACAAAGACAAAAATGAAATCTACACCATAAGCTTTGATGATTACAAGCTTGAAAGAAGTCCTAGTAAAACAAATATTATGGAGGCATGACTGCCTCCTGGTTCCTAAAACAGGATCAAAACATATGGCAAAATAATGTTTAGACTGAGACAGAGATGCCTTCTGGAGAATAACACTATTTAACATTACCATTCATAACCTCAGGGCAGTACAGTTCTACCAAAAGAGTTTTTGTGGTATATCCTTTCTGGTTTACTTTTAGGATTCAGATTATTTTATTTTATTTATGACTTACTTACATTTTCTATCTTTTACCTGAATATACTCCATGTCATATTACAGCCCTGTTTACATTTATATACTGCATGGTCATAACCTTAAGAGATAATTCTTTGAATTTTTGCACTTACATAAAGTTGCACACTGACACCTTTGATTAAGAAAATAACATGCTATTGAGTAAAATATCAAAAGCAGTATGTATCAGTGTTCTCTAGAAATGCGTGTACAACTACTTCAAAATAGGTTTAATTAAAATTAGATGGTGATTAGCTTGTCTGAAGCCAACCCAAATGGAGCAGCTTCAAAAAACGGAAGTTTGAAGTATTCCAATTCTGAAGGACACAGAAAACTACAGTGAAACAATCAGGAAAAAAAATATTCAAGGAAATACTTCTGAATTTTTTTCAATGACTGAATTTTGATACAATACTGTCCTCTATTTGCTGGGTTTTTGCTTTTTTTTAAGAGCAATGTCAGCAGCTTATTTCCAATTTTATGAACAATATTTCAAGATTCTATAATAACAGGATCCTTTATAGCCCCGTATTTTTTCTTTCTCTTCCAATGTTAATTAGAAAAAATATTTATTATAAACTGAAAGGAATATTTATTGCCTACAAAAAAAAAAAAAAAAAAAGGTTGAGATTTTGAGTTCTAGAATTGTACTTAATACCTTCACAAATCTTCCTGTCAGTTATTCAGTACCTCCAAAATACTGTGTATAGACATGGATACCGTAAAAGTCCATATGTATGCCTATAAGAAATGTGATCTTAGCACCATCTAAAGGAGTAACAAAAGCCATTGCTCAATGTAACATTGGAACTGATGACTGAATTAACTAAGTGTTGCATTAAAACTTCAAATAGTTTGGAGACAAATGTGTTCCCTTTAGAGCAGAACTTACCTGAGGGACACATCTTTAGCACTGATTTGTCCATCAGGTTTCGATTACAATGTGAGAGATTCTTCACTGCTGTCTTTACACACACACAAGACCTCAAATTTTCATTGAAATCTTGATGGGCAGATATTCATACATGGCCATCACGCCAACTCAATGAAGTTACGAAACATAGTTCTTCTTGAGGGAAAAGCATTTAAACATTTCAAGTACTTGAAATGCAATAATGAATTCTATATATAGCTCAGTGAAATTACTTTCCATATTTACTGATGTCTTTGAAAATTAATCATGTTGTTTGGCAATGACACTATTGTCCCTTAGGGTTAATGTTTCAAAGTTGTTGCTAGTTTGGATCTCTGTACTTTACTTCATTCCAATGATTTGTTATTGCTGAGCTATCAGTCATTTTATATGATACTTAACAGTAGACATGGTGAGAAAACATCCAATAAAATCTGTTGTTCATTTCTGACAGATATTAAAATTTAATACAATCTCTGCGTGAAGTTTGCTTAATCAAATGTCAGGGAAATTTTAAATCTATCAGTAAAGACCTTAATTCACCCAGGGGGCAAAATCAACAAGAAAGACAAAAATCCCAGACAAGAAAAGAGGCTGTAAGAGTCATATTTGTAGTGCCATCTGTGTTGAGTTAATTATTCTCAACAGGCTTCTCAGACGCTATTTAGTGTCTGTATTGCTTATTTAAAAAAAAAAAAAAAAAAAAAAAAGGAAAGAAGAAAANAAAAAAAAAAAAAAGGGAATAGTGAAGTAGGAGCATCAGCAAAATCCTGATATACTGATCACACAGCCTGAATGATATGTTCTGCTAATATAAACCTCATTTTCTTCTCTATATGTGAAATAGCAATCATTGTTCATGTACAGCTACTGATTAATAAACGTAATATTTGTGTAATCTTGATGAACAGGCATATATAAAATACCATATTTTGGCAGCTCTCAAGTAAATGTACAGCTTGGTTCCACAGCTGGAAGATCCGACTGAAATTTCTTACATTGTGGATCTCCAGTCTATGTAAAAGAGGAATTTGAAATGTTGGGAAATTATGCTTTGTCCTTGTATATAGCAATTTGTTCTGCTTTTCTGTTGTGAATTACCAGAAAACTTCTCATTTGTATTGGCAGGATGAGGTACTGTGTCTGTCAGAGCTGCAACTTGAACACAATAATCACAGTAACAGGGATATCAGAGGATAGTGGATAGAAGGATCACAGAAAACTGTGGTGAAAAGATGGATGTTTTGGAGCTTTTACTTCCATTTGTTTATGAGTGTTTGTCCGTTCTTTAGAAACTGTTTACTAGTCTCATCCTGGGAAACAAAGAGCACACACAAATGTTTCTATTTCACACAGAGACAGAGATGTCTGTGAATCAGAAAAGAATGATTTGGTAACAGTTCCACGTTCACGTTACAGAATCACAGAGTCACAGAATCATGGGAGTTGGAAGGGAGCTCTGGAGATCATTCAGTCCAATCCCCCTGCTAAAGCATGTTACTTCTGACTTTAAAAGGTCTCTGGGCATCAACCTCACTTCTTTATTAAGTAAACTGCTGAGCTATGATAGTGATTGTCTTAGTTCCTAGCTGAGATAGAAGTTGCCTTTCTCACGGTGTCTAGTATGAAGCTATGTTTTGGTTCTAGAAGAGCAAACAATATTGATACGTAGTGCTTGTTCATACTTGTTGCCTGGCAGCATTGAGCAGAGCCAAGAGTGTTTCAGTCTCTCAGCTTCTTGCACTCTTCTGCCAGCAAAGAAGTTGGGGGGGAGGACACAGGGAGCCGGGAGGGGACAGGAACAGGATAGATGACCCAGACTAACCAAAGGGATATTCCATACCATAAGAGATCATGTAAATGTAATGGAGGGGAGTTAGCTGGGGAGGAGCCACTGCTCAGGAACTGGCTGGGCATCAGTCAGTGGGTGGTGAGCCCTTGCTTTGTGTATCATTTACTTTTGTGTATACATATAGATATAATTATTATCTCTTTTACTTCCTTTGCTGTCTTAGTAAATAGCTTTTATCCCAACCCATGAGTTCTACTGTATTTTCTCCTAATTCTCTCCCCCAGTCCACTTGGGGGGGTTGGGGTGGGGAGCAAACAATTGTGTGGGATTTAGCTATCTGCTAGATCAAACCACATCAGTGATGCAGCTATCTGACAAACATTCTTTTTGGCCAATGCACAAGACTTAAAAGGGCTTAACTACCAATACTCCAGCTTTACACTTTGTACCACTTTCCTATTTCTCTTTCTTGTGTCCCCAGTGGGACACTGAGTGTTATGAATAGAACAAAGCCCTGAAATAGCAATATGAAGAATGTTGATGGACACTTCACAACATTGTAGAGCACAAAGATGTACACAATACAACCAGGATATAAGGCAATTTTAAAATAAACTCCTGAATTTCACCTATTACAGAATAGGCGCACTTTCACTAGATACATTTCAGAGCAGAGATAACTGCATCACAGAAAGTGAGATTCCAGCAGGATAACCTTATTTTACGAATTGACTGATATACTGTGGATCTCAAATTCAGGTACAGCGCCAAAGAATATGATCGCTGTTATAGTTATTACTATATTTTTAAGTCATTAGCTACCAAATCTGATGTATTCAAGGAAAAAAAAAAAAAAGGAATTGTTGTGTTCAGCAAGAGAATTAATGCTGAAATTTCAGAATAATTATCAAAGTTTAAAAATAAGAAGAAAATAAAAAGTAAAACAAACATTTTTTAAAACAAACCCAAAAGCAATAGCAGAAATGACATTATGGATTACTTTTTTAATTAATTACTATGAAAGAGAAATATGCTGAACTTCAGACATACGATTCTACTAGATTCTATTGATTTCAATACCACAAGAATGAATATAGCCATGGGCAATCCTCTTGTATCCCTCTAGGGATACCTGCACCTCTTTTTCCTTTTCTTCTCTATGGGTCTGCATACCAACACACACAGAATGGGGAATAAACAGGAAGAATCAGAGGTGTGTGTGTGGTCATGGGACCATGATCTCATTGCAATCGCAGAGACATGGTGGCACACCTTACATGACTGGAATGCTGTCATGGACGGCTATGTCCGTTTTAGGAAAGACAGGTTGATGAGGTGAGGTGATGGAGTTGCTCTTTATGTGAGAGAGCAACCGGAATGTATCATGAGATAAATGATGAACAAGTAGAGAGCTTGTAGATAAGAATTAAGGGGTAGGTTAATATGGGTGACACTGTTGTGAGTGTGTACTACAGGCCACCTGATCAGGATGATGAAGTTGATGAGGCCTTCCACAGACATCTTGAGGTAGTCTCACGATCACAGGAACTGGTTCTCATAGGGGACTTCAATCATCCTGATATTTTTTGGATAAGCAACACTGCCAAGCACACATGGTCCAGGAGGTTCCTGCAATGCATCGAAGATAACTTTCTGATGCAGGTGGTGGAGGAGCCAATGAACAGAGGTGTGCTGTTGAACCTTGTTCTTACTAATAGAGAGGAACTGGTTGAGGATGTGAAGGTTGGAGGCAGCCTGAGATGCAGTGATCATGAGATAGCAGAGTTCAGGATCTTGTGTGGAAGAAGCAAAGCAATAAGTAGGTTTGCTACGCTGGACTTTAGGTGAGCCAACTTTGACCTCTTCAAGAACCTACTTGGAGGTATCCCATGGGCTAGATTGTTAGAAGGTAAGGGGGGCCAAGAGAGTAGGTTGACACTTAAACACCACTTCTTCCATGCTCAAGATTGATACATCTCTAAGAGTANGGGGCCCAAGAGAGTTGGTTGACACTTAAACACCACTTCTTCCATGCTCAAGATTGATACATCTCTAAGAGTAGGAAATCAGGCAAAATTAGCAAGGTACTCATGGAAAAACTCAAAGGGAAGAAGAAAATATGTGGGAAAAGGGCCTGGCTACTTGAGAGGAATATAGGAATGCTGCCAGATCCTGCAGGGATGCAAAGAAGGCCCATTTGGACTTAAGTCTGGTGAAGGAGTTCAATGACAAGAGGAAAGACTTTTCTAAATATGTCAGCAGTAAAAAAAAGACTAGGGAAAATGTGGATTCACTACTGAATGAGATGGATGCCCTGGTAACAAGGGATGCTGAGAAGGCAGATACTGGATGCTTTTGCTTCAGTCTTTACTTCTAAGGCTGCCCCAAGGAAAGCCCAGACCCTGGAGGTAAGACAGAGAGTCTGGAGAAAGGAAGACTTCCCCCTGGTTGAGGAGGATTTGATCAGAGATTGTCTAGAAAGCTCAGTGCACACAAATCCATGGGCCCTGACAGGATGCACTCATGAATGCTGGGGGAGCTGACAGAAGAGATTGCTGAACCACTCCCTACCATCTTTGAAATGTCATGGAGAATGGGGGAGACTGGAGGAAATCCATTGCCACTCCAGGGAAAGAAGGAGGGGCCTGGGCAAATACAGGCCAATCAGCTTCAACTCTGTCCCTGGAAAGGTGATGGAAGAACTTGTTCTGGATGCCTTCTCAAAGCAATTGAAAGAGAAGAGGGTTGTCAGCAGTAGTCAACATGAATTCAAGGAGTAGTCATGCTCAATCAACCTAGTAGCCTTCTATCATGTTATGACTGGCTGGGTAGATGAGGGGAGAGCAGTGGATGCTGTCTCCGTTGACTTCATCAAGGCTTTTGACACTGTCTCCCATGACATCCTGATAATTAAGCTGAGGAAGTGTGGGATAGATGAATGGTCAGTGAAGTGTGTTGAGAACTGGCTGACTGGCAGAGCTCAGAAGGTTGTGATCAGTGGTGCAGAGTCTAGCTGGAGGCCTTTAACTAGTGGTGCTCCCCAGGGGTCAGTGCTGGGTCCAGTCTTGTTCAACATCTTCATCAGTGACCTGGATGAAACGATAGAGTGCACCCTCAGCCAGTTTGCTGATGATACGAAGCTAGGAGTGGCTAGCACAGCAGAAGGCTGTGCTGCCGTTTAGTGAGACCTGGACAGGCTGGAGAGTTGGGTGGAAAGGAACCTGATGAGGATCAACAAGGACAAATGCAGAGTCCTACACCTGGGGAGGAAGTCACATACACCAGTACAGGTTAGGGGTTGACCTGCTGGAAAGGAACTCTGCAGAGAAGGACCTAGAGGTTCTGGTGGACAATGGGTTGACCATGAGCCAGCAGTGTGCCCTTGTGGCCAAGAAGATCAATGGTGTCCTGGAGTGCGTTAAAAAGAGAGTGGCCAGCAGGTCAAGGGAGGTTATCTTTCCCCTCTACTCTGCCTTGGTGAGGCCTCATTTGGAGTACTGTGTCCAGTTCCGGGCTCCCCAGTTCAAGAAAGATGAGAATCTCCTTGAAAGAGCCCAGAGGAGGTCCACAGAGATGATTAGGGGTCTGGAGCATCTTCTTTATGGGGAAAGGCTGAGAAACCTGGGACTCTTTAGCCAGGAGAAGAGAAGACTGAGAGCAGATATCCTCACTATTTATAAATATCTTAAGTATGGGAGTCAAGTGGATGAGACCAGACTCCTTTCAGTGGTGTGCAGTGACAGGGCAAAGGGAAATGGGCTAAAACTGTAACACAGAAATTTCCATACAAACTTCTTTACTGTGAGGGTGACAAAGCAATGGAACAAGCTGCCCGGAGAGACTGTAGAGTCTGCTTCTCTGGAGATATTCAAGACCCGTTTGGATTCTTTCCTGTGCAATCTACTGTAGGGAACCTGCTTTAAACAGGGTGTTGGACTTGATCTCCAGAGATTCTTTCCAATCCCTGTGATTCTGTGATACTCACACTTTGTTTTCCTTGAGCAAATTTATAAATTGATTAATATAAAGTATGCTGTATGTACTTTCTCTGGATAATCAGTTGGCATCCATCCATCCATCTGCCTCAGGACTTTCCACTGAGGTAGTCTATATGCTCTGCTTCTATTATATTATATATTTTGAACAGATCATTTTGTGTGCCATCTCTCCTATTTATCCTTTCCTTTCCTTTCATTTTTTTCTATTAAAAACCCTTTCATTCTAAAAGAAAGCTGAACTGGAATGTGTTTCAAAATATGTAGGTTGCTCTTGTATGGAAATATCTCATTGCCAGAACTTAATGTTCAAAGAGGAGACAGAGGAGTCCTGAAAAATAACTTCATTCAAATAAAGGGAAAGTCTACTGGGGCATTTCCCCGTAGGGTCTCTCAAATTGTTGGGGTATGCAGACCCCTTTTTATCCTTAAACTCTGACGCTATACTGGCCTCCCCCTTTCTCCATTGGCTAAGGTACTTGGGGTTACATTCTTCTCAGGCCACCTACCATGCACTCATCCCACCAGTAGGTATCCCCCCTTTGTTTGCTTAATTCATACATACATTGTATTCTGGATTCAGAGTTTGTGGTTTTGCTCCATTTTTATCTTGTCAGTCAGTTTGTTTCCCCTTGATCTTGTTAAGCAACCAGGCCCCATCAGCAGGTGCTGAGCTGGTCTCTCCTGCCATGTCTCAAGATAAGTTTGTTGAACCAGACCCTTGTGAAGAAAACTCTTCTCAGGTTTTTCTTTGTCTTGTTTTGCAGGGACCTTCTTAGATTATTGAGACTCTTCTAAATTTCAGTTTATTTTGCAAGGACACTTTTATTCTGCTTTTGCCTTCACACTGAAAGTAATGTCTCCTATTTATTTCCATGAGAACTACAACAAAGAACACAATAGCACTATTTGATAGAACAAATTCTCAGCTACAAAACATTGTTTTTCAACTTAGTCACCATGATTAGCTATACATTTTTGCAAGCAATGAACAAGAGCCTGCATTCCATGCTTATAAAAATCTGCACCAGTGGAGGTGACCCGCTGTCATTGTTTTCACTGCTAAAATGCATCACCAACTGCCTCACTGTGCTCACACTCACTGTTTGGTTTCGAGAAATGTTCAGCAAGTGTCAATGAAAGTCAATGAGTGCCATTTTTTCTGGAATTCAATTCTACACTTTTATTTCATTCTCTCTTCTATGTTAGAAGCCATTTTGTTAGGCTGCCCTTCTGCTGCCATCTATCACATGGCAACAAAATTGAATGGAATATGGTGGGAAGGTTGAACCTCTACTACCATACCACCAACATCTGCCTCTGATGTTGTGGGACAACAGTATAAAATAGGAGGTATTACTTTCAGGGCAGCCCTTGTATATGCTTCAGACAGTTTGAAAAAGAGCTTGAGGTGTAGAATATGTCAGAAACAGTCCCCATCCCTTTACAATAGTAAAAATCATATTCACTGGGCTGCTTAGTAAATAATATAATTATTGGACACAGGTAAACGTAGCATGGGTGAAGAGATAACATTTCTGGAGAGAAATCTTATGTCACCAATTTTCTGGTGTTCTTTGAAAGAGAACGCAGATCTGGTTTTATCAATGAACTGGGATTTAGAAAGGCTTTATAACATTTCAGTTGCTGGAAATAAGCTGTAACTGGATAATATGTCTATATTATAGAATGTATTACCTATATTCCACATATGTATTCTACATATATTACATACATTCTATACATAATTGAAAAAATCATACCCCAAATTATCCAAATTATAACTTTCCAGAACAGCTGACTTAGGGTTTTTTTGATCATTATCTTTTTTGGTCAGATGCAGTCAAAAAGACAAACAATATTTCTTATTCTGAGAAAAGATATTTGTAATAAAATAAAAGGGCAATGACATTGCATAGATTTATGACACGTCCACATATTAAATATTATGAGTTACACACAAAAATTATTAGAAGACTGTTTTAAAACTAAAAAAAAATAAGAACATTTTCTTTTGAACAAAGTACAAACAGAAAAGATTTCTGAAGATTGGATAGCAAAATCAAATAACATATATCAATTTAAGATGTCACGGAGGATGATGGCTATCAAGTGTAGTGGCTTGAATATGACTTTGAGTTTAGCAGCATTTAAGTTCGTAACAGACTGAAACATAAGTTTATTGGAACTAAAGCTTAACTAAGTCATTCTCTTTATAGTTGTTGTCTTTATTTTAGCTTTTTGTTTTGTTTTTTGTTTTTGTAAGCATCTGCTACTGAAAGAAAGAAGGTATTGAACCAGAAACATCCTTTGATTTAATCTAACTTTTTGGATAGATGAAAAATCTTAAGATAGCTAAAGTTTTTAATGCATATTTAATAAAGTAAGATAAAAAAAAAAAGGATTATTTTCATTTTATTTCTACAGCTCTTAAAGCAAAACTATAATTTGCTGTGCTATCCCCACACTATAAACTTAAAAAAAAAAGTTATTATTATTTGCCCTGGATGTATTTTATCCACAGAAATGTATCACTTGGAATATAACAAGTGTGTTTGTAGATAATTACCTGACAGCGTCATCTTAAATTATAATACAATGTATTCTCAATGAAAATACGAAAAGTAAATGCAAAGTTAACATTTAAAGAGAACCTGTTATAATAATTTATAAACTTTAATATGTTCCTAAGTCAAAAAATAACTATTACTGTAAAAGAACATCCAGCTGTGTTATTTCTTGTAACTTTTTATTCTGGGGGAAAGAAGACTTCTTTAAATAACAAAAATGATGTTCTGATCAATATTATAATGAAATTTAATATTTGATGTTAGATTATTATGTTATAATGATTTTTTCCTTTTATTATTGATGTATAATCAGTATTTTAATCAGGTTCATCAATGATATCTTATCTAGAATTCAGCACAGCAGGAAAATGAATTGCGGGCTTGATAACAAAAATACCTTACGATTTCCATTTTATAACTATAGACAGCACTTGACACCTTTATGTTTATCAAAGTGAAAATATATTAGTGTGAATTTTTTATATCAAATAAAAGGAAATACAGAATCAATTTGTTAATGTAGGTATATTCTAATTCTGAGAAGTTTAAAATATAATTTGTGACACTGACTGCTATGAATTTTAAGACTACACCTTTTACCTGAAGTAACTATTTTCTCTATGGGTCTGTATTTCAGAGAAATGTGAAATTATGTTCTTGATAGAGCATTATGGAAAAAAAAGAAAAAAAGAAAAAAAATATAGAGTAGGGTATATGTATGCTGCTTTCTTTTCATACAAACTATTGTTTTACTGAATATTTGTTTTTTTCTTAATTTAGAACAAAACCACAGTCACTGACAATGTATATTTGTTGGTATTTTTACCAACATGTTTCAGAAGAAGGATATGAATATGGAGAATATGAAATTAATGCATGATGGAGGGGTAATGGATGTCAGGCATAACAGATAGAATGAGAAAAGGTTCAGGAAAATGCAAGGAAGAAAAATATAAATGAATGGTTAAATGTATTGTAGACAGTAAAGATAACTTTCTGTTTATGAAAAGGCCATTTGAGTTAGTCAAGTAGTGAGGATGGATTAACTTATCATACATAATACTCTCCTTCAAGAAAGGAGAGTACAACAGAATGTGTATACAAAGAAGTTTTACATAATGTCATAGAATTGGCCTTGGGAAGTTTTATTTGCTTTTATTTTCTGTGTCCAGGCTTTTTCACTAAAATTATTAAGAAAAGATGGTAAGCCACTCAGGTGGACATCACCTCCGTTAATTAGATTACTTGAAACCCGAAAGTTGTTTAGAAAGGTGGGATCAAGCAGAACAGTTCAATGTAGACAGGTACCAATGGATAGATGCCAATGGAGAGAAACCAATGACAACTACTGGAGAAATTTTCAGAAACAAGCATCCATTGCTTGAACATGATTTTTATGTCCCTTGTTTGACATTTTGTGTAATTTACATTGACCTGGAGTGATTAAATCATTTACAGGAAAAAAATACCCTGAAGGTCCTCAGCAGTGGTTTACGTTAATCTTTTTCTTTTGGAAAAAGGATGGAAGCATCTACAAAATCAGTATTACCATCTCAGATAAGAGGACACAAGTGAACAGTTAAGTGACTTGTAAATGTTTTGTGAAAGCAGTTGACTGCCTACTTTAACTGCTGTATTGTGAAATAAATGCAATCTTCCTCTTGCTCTCAACCTCCCTCCCTCCTCCCCCAAAAGAAAAAAAAAATCAAAAGGAAAAAAAAAAAACCTTAAAGCCTGATGGTTTAAGATCTTGTCCTTTTGAAACTATTAAAAGGATGTATTTACATATTTTCTAAATCTTTTTTCAACATTAGAAAATGCATCATTAATTCCAAAATCACATAGGAATATTTAAAAATGTTTCTTTCCAATCTGTTATGGGGCATAAAAGGCACACTTCATAAAATACTTCACAATATGGAAAATAATAACTATTTAATATTAGCTTCTGCATCTAAAGCTGGTCTTAAAGATCTAACACAAGAATGCCAGTGTGTTACCTTGGAATAATAGACGATACTCAGAGTCTGAGAATTATCTTGAAATAGCAAATCATAAGATTATTTAAAACTTACATCTTCTTTTCCATTCTGCATTCATCTACAAAATTCACATTATTTTAAGTATGGATTAGGTCCTAGTTGTAATAAGCACTTACCTCTCTTGATAAGTCATCATTCTTTTTCATTGAACTCAAAGAAATTTGGTTAATGCCAAATTCAAGAACATCATATCGGGAAATTAATATTTCTTTTTTTAACGTTCAAGTTGAGTGTATTATTTGTCAAACTAGAAAATAAGAATTCATTTCTTACCTTTCTTAAAGTGCAGCTTCTACCAACTTTACCAAGGAAAAGAACTATTCTGAAGTAAGCACTGTTGACGAGGGAATTAATATGAAAAATATATAGTTGGGTTCAGTTTTGATTTTCTAACCCTCTGGATAGAATTATTTAGAATTGTTTATTTTATCACATATAAGTCTCCAGTAGACTGTTCTTCATTAGATCACAGCAATATCCAGCCTTTCTATTTATAAATTGTTTTTTTTTTTAATAATTATTAAGCTTCTATCCATATGCCCCAAAAGGCAAAGAAGTCATTTAGAATTCTGAACTCAAAGTACAATATGAACAGTTCACCTTCTTTAACTACAACCCTCTATATATTTTATATCTCCTAATTTTCTCATAATTCTCCAAATTTGTCTACAAAGTCTCCATATTCTTGATTTCCCAAATTTCTCTTTCTTTCCTTTACTTATTTCAATACATAAATTAAGGAAAGCAACTGCAGATGTTCCTTACTTAAATCATATGCTCATATTTTCCTCAATCACATAGTCCAACTAATAAATGGGTAATTTCTTTTTTTTCATTAACTGCATCTTTCTTGTGGTCAAGCTACCTTTTCTTTTTCTTTAAATAAAAGTTTGTTTGATTGTTTGATCAAGTGTTTTCAGGTCCAATAAGCATGTACAATCTATAAATATAGTAGGAAAAAAAACCCTCCAAGAACATTCAATTCCCTCATCCCATTTGTATTTATGATTTAAAAAAAAAAAA
>WBMW01003005.1:30156-49686 GCA_013396635.1 Penelope pileata | reverse complement strand
AAAAAAAAAAAAGAATTTTTTTTATAACTTCCTCAAATGATGATTTTAATAATGACACAAACTAGAAATGCTGTTAAAAATTTAGGTAACAAGCATAAAGAATAAAGCATGAATGTATGTGTTTGTGTGTGAGCATGTGTGAAGAAGATATATATGCAATCAAGAAATAACTGAATCACAATTACGGTCACCATGCTTTGCACTTACATATTTATACAAACCCATATGCTTATATATCAGTTTCAGTACAAATCTGACTAAAGACAGCAAACGAGTGTTTTTATTCTTTGCCGACATCAATCTTATCAGTTTTAATCATAGTTGCAAACTTCTAGGTTGTCCTTCACATCTCACTGGTCAGCTAACAGTAATCAACACACATTACTCACATAGGGCTCAATTCTAATTACTCTTCTCAGCCTACAACATAAACAATCAGAGATGCATGATCTGAATGCTGACTCATGTTTTAAGCTCTCTTGAGTTTTCTCAGCTTCTCTGCAGACTAATCTCCAATGCACTTACTACAACCACAGTGAATGCCAAACTGACTATAACATGCTTACTGGGTTCTAACGCCTTTATTTAGACTAGAGGATATACTATTTCCAAAATGATACATGAAGTATAAATTTGAATATAGAGTTTATCTTCTTACTTAGATCTAGGATGATTCAACAGTAAATTAGGCAACTGTTACAATATATATATAAGAAAAGATATGTATACCTCATCCAGTATCTAGCTAGAAGACCTGTGAAAGTAGCAGTCTTTTTCACATCTCCCCATCGCTGAGTTCACACATGTGCCTTTCACATTGGCCACTGGAATATTTCCTGTAGTTTGCAACCCTTCTGTTTTATATTACAATTTTATCAATAAAGTGATAATTTTCTCACTGCCTGTATTAATCAAATTGATAACTTATAAACCTGAATAACATTTGATAACTTTTGTAAAATCTGTCTTAAGCAGAGACTTGCTAAGCATGCTTTACTGAAATAGGAAAAAAATTTTTCTTGGGCACTGTGGGCTGAATACACGCAGAATTAATAGGAAAATGCTTAAATCCCGACTCTGATTAGAACTTGGCTTTCCCAGTACTGTCTGGAACTACTGGGTGCTGCAAAGAGAAGTAGATTTTCATGAATTTTGGAACCTTTTGTAAACTTTTACTGTATGTTATGGTTTTGACCCAGCAGATAGCTAAGTCCCACACAGTTATTCACTCACCCTCCCCCCCTCCTCAAATGGGATGGGGGAGAGAATTAAGAAAAACAATACAGTAGAACTCGTGGATTGAGATAAAAGCTATTTACTAAGACAGCAGAGAGAATAAAAGAAATACCAGTACACATATACATATATATATATAAGAAACAATAGACTATACACAAAGCAAGGGACCAATGACTGGTACCCAACCGGTCAGCAGCCCCTACCTCCAAAAAAGAGACTCCCCTTCCGTAGAAATCACATGATGAGATGTGGTATGGAATAGCTCTTTGGTCAGTTTGGGTCAGCTGCCTTGGTCCTAGTCCCTCCCAGTTCCCAGCTCCTTACGCCTCCTAACTGCTTCACTGAGGAACAAAATATGTCCATGGCTATGTTCAACACTGCCAGGTGTTATCAGTTTTGTTTTTCTTCTTGGAACAAAACATAGCTTCATACCAGACACTGTGAGAGAAGTAACTTCTGTTAGAAACTAAGACACTGTATTATTGTTGGACTGTAAAAATTAGAATTTCTGTGCTTCATCAACACCAATGAAAAGAAGTAGAAAAAAAAAAGAAAGAAGAAATCCAGAAATATTAGTGATGATTATGAACTTCGCATTTTGCATTTACTTCATAAGTTCCTTGATTTATGGGGAAAAAAAAAATTGAACTGAGGATAAAACAGAGACAGAAAGCAAGGGGTACAAGAAAAGAATGAACTGACATAATTTATACTTCTGAGAAAATAAATCAATGCAAGGCACAATGTGACTCTTCAACTTGTAATGTTACAGAATGGAATTTCAGACTTGCAATCATCTGTGAAAAACAAATTAATGCTGCCATAAAGCTTGTTAGCATCCATGGTTATAGTCCTAAAAAGAAAGAGAGAAGTTCCTATGAAAATGTAGATTTCCAAATCAACAGAGCTAAGAATTTCTGAGGAAATAAGCTTTTTACCATTATCTGAGTCTACTGCTTTCAATAGAATAAAAAAAAAAGTTTGCAATTCTGTCCTTTCCTTTTATAAATTAAAAAAACAAAAACAAGAAAACACGCTAGGACCATATAAGTAATTTTGCCTTTCCATTGAATCAAATTTAAAAGCTAAAACATAAAAGAAACTATTGATCTCAGTAGACCTTCTGAAAACCTTTTAATCTGTATAGGAACAGACATGATTGAATTAGTGTGTTATATATTTGAGTGTCTCAAAAGTTTACTTGATATGTTTTTTTTGAATATTCTTCTCAGATTGTCAGAGAACTCCATTCTACCTTACAGATGTGAAGTGTGAAAAGAGAATACATTCTTACTATACTCCTGTTGTGAGTACGTACATGTAGAATTATAGACTTTTAAACTGTTTTGGGGTATAACAGTTTTCTTAACAATGGTTGTGGAAAATTAAGTCACACAGAAAAGGATAGAAGATTTTCTAAAAACTATGTTGCAAGGTCATGGTCTTCTGTGGAAAAAGAGTTAGGCAAGGTTGCAGAAATAGATGAAAAAAAGTGAAAAGGCTCCAGTCTCTCTACATGAAAGCTATGAACCTTCAAACTTGAATATAGCCATATTCTTAAATTGTGTAAGTTATAAAAACAAAATATGAGGGCTGATCTAGAAGTATTACCTCCTATTTTATTCTGTTGACCCACAACATCAGAGGCAGATGTTGGTGGTATGGTAGTAGAGGTTCAACCTTCCCACCATGTTCCATTCAATTTTGTTGCGATGTGACAGATGGCAGCAGAGGGGCAGTCTGACAAAATGGCATCTGATGTGGAAATGCAGTTTAAGCAAACGTGTAGAATAGAATTCTACATAGAATAGAACATTCTAGAATGTTTCTCCATGCAGAAACAATGGCTCTCATTGACATTCATTGACACTTGCTGAACATTTTTGGAGACCAAAGAGTGGGTGTTAGCACAGTGAGGCAGTGGGTGGTATGTTTAAGCGATGATGACAGTGATAGTGGGTCACCTCCAC
Organism: Penelope pileata; assembly: GCA_013396635.1. Lineage (NCBI taxonomy): Eukaryota > Metazoa > Chordata > Aves > Galliformes > Cracidae > Penelope > Penelope pileata. The sequence goes on along the minus strand of WBMW01003005.1, from coordinate 46,477 downwards.
TGGTGCATATTTTTATGAGCATGATATGTATACTGTTGTTCATCACTTGTGAAAATGTATAGCTAATGTGGTGACTGTCAAAAAATAATGTTTTGTAGCTCAAAATTTGTTGCAGCTGTTGTAGTTTTTGTGTAAATAAATAGGAGACATTACTTTCAGAGAGACCTACACACACACATTGAATAAGGGAAAAATATTTTCTGGAACAGTGTGGAAAACTACATTAAAGTGTTCTTGTGGTCAGGCACTGGAATGGTCTGCCCAGGGAGGTGGTAGTGTCACTGTCTCTGGTGTTGTTCAAGAAGAGTCTGGATGAGGTGCTATGAGATATGATTTAGTAGTTTAGTGGGTAGTAATGGTGATAGGAGGATGGTTGGACTAGATGATCTTGTAGGTCCTTTCCAACCTGTTTCTATGATTCTATGATATTAAGTATTGCTTACAATCAGGGTTCTTAGGATTCTGGAAAAAGAGAGAGGAAAACTTGTTTGTTTCTGTAAGAGACTGTTTTGGAATCTTTTGTCTCAAAGCTTGCTGTGAGAACTCTTTTGTCTCAAAGTTTGCCCACCTGCCTGCTGCCCGAAGGCTTGCAGACCAGGGGCAATAAGAGACAAGCAGCCGCTAAACGGCCATCCAGCAGTCTTTCAGACTGGCGCCTTGAGGGAGGCAACCACCGAAGGAAGGAGACGTGCAAGCCTGTCCTTGCCCATTCGTGTGATACGTGACATACCTGGGTGACCAGGAGTGTCATGCTGGCTGAAAAGGTTGATAAGAAGACCTCCTCCAACGGGGGAAATGGGTGCTGCCTAGGAGCTGCCTACTTGCTGCTGACTGTCTGACAGATGCCTGGCTGGACCTGCTTGATACCTCTCGCTGTTCGAGACATGAGGTCCTGCTGCCCTGCTACCTGATGCCTGCTTGTCGCTCCTGCTTCCTGCCTGATGGCCTGATGCCTGACGATGCCTGATGCCTACTGCCTGAAGCTTGCTCCTGCTTCTCCTGATGTCTACTCCTGCTTCGCCTCATGCCTGCTGCCTGAGACCTGACGGCCTGATGCCTGCCCGCTGCTGCTCCCCCTGCGCTTTTGCTCCCTCGCTCCCACACGGTCCTGAAGATATTCCTGGACTGACACAATGGTGTGGGATCCATGGTGGTGACTGTCCCTGCTTTTTTATATGTAACCCTCGCTCTTACTTCCTATCTTTTACTATTGCCTGCTTTCCCATCCCTGTCTCCCTCACTGACTAGAATTTTCACTAAACTGGCCGGACAACATTTGACCTCGTTTGTGTCTTAATCTCACTCTGGGTATGTTAAAGAATCTCCCCTTACTCCAATAATTGGAGTGGGACAGTTACAAACAGATATTCAGTATGTCAATGCTAGTTAAGAAATTTACTCAGGCCTTTTCAATGTATTTGGGATTTGGTTAATTTTATACGGCCTTAACTTCTCTCCAGGTATTTATAGGCTCTAATCATTTTCACTTATTTATAGATTTGAAGATGATCCAAAGTCACCATTTTTCTGTTCCTAGTTATGACTGGTGAATTAAAAGTCCTGTTTTATTTAAGTGACTTCATTGTTGTTCACAGCAAATGAATTGTAAGGCCTCCTAAGAACCATTACGTGTCATGGAAAACATGCTAAATAATTTTCTGGTAAATCTTTTCTTCTCTGAATATCTTCATTTCCTACTTCGTTGTTTATAGACCAAGTGAATATTAAAACTGTCTCTGACTGTGGTGCCAACGTTTCTGGAATGTAAAGCTAGGTTGTCATACAAAACCCTATTTCTGTGGGATTTAGTTTAACATATGACCATCTCAAAAAGTCATAACATGAATTTTATGATCCATAACTTATTTTAGTTTCAAGTACTCATTTTCAAGGTTGTCTAAATAGCTTAGAAAAATGGTGTGAATGTTTTCAAATTTCCTATCTAATCTTCTGCAAGAAATTTATGAGTTTAACTACTAACCATTTGAAGACAGCTCTCCTTTTTCATCTTATATTTGCCAACATTCCTGGGACAATTTCCATTTGTTTCCAAAGCCTGTCAAATGCATAATTAGATTTGAATCGCACTGCTTTAGATGATATTTTGACAAGTTATTTTAAGCAAAGACTATCCTTCCTTTTAATTTTGATAGAAGAGAGCAATGTCCAAAGATTTTTATATGCTACAGGTAATATAATTTCAGTGTGATAACTATATTGTAGGAGGTGACAGAAGAAGAAGCTTAATTATTGCTAACGCACATTCTATACATAGAGATACAGCTAACATCTATGTTAATGATTAAATATATTGATAAAACGATTTCTTTTTCCAATGGTGGAGGGTAAAAATAATTCATTTCAGTCTTTCTAAAAAGTCTGACTAATGTCATTAGGTACACAGCATATCCAAAGAAGGGCAACAAATTGGTGAAGTGTCTGGAAAACAAGTCTTATGATGAGCAGCTGAGATTGTTTAGTCTGGAGAAGAGGAGGCTCAGGGGAGACCTTATCACTCTCTACAACTACCCGAAAGGAGGTTGTAGCAAGATGGGGATCAATCTCTTCTCCTAGGTAACTAGTGATAGGATAAGAGGTAATGGCGTTAAGTTGCACCAGGGGAGGTTGAAGTTAGATATTAGGAAAAATTTCTTCTCAGAAAGAATGGCAATGCATTGGAATAGGTTGCCCAGGGAGGTGGTGGAATCACTGTCTCTGGAGGATTTCAAGAAAGGAATAGATATGGCATTTAGCGGCATGGTTCAGTGGGCATGGTGGTAATGGGTTGATGGTTGGACTAGATGATCTCAGAGGTCTTTTCCAACTTTAATAATTCTATGATTCTATGCTAACAGAGAAACCTATAAACTTACACAGTACATGCAATTGTAAACAATTTTTCCAGCGGATTTAATATATTATTTTGAACATCTATGGTCTCTTCTAAATATGGACACTTTACTGCTGCAGTGCATCAGAAATAATTTTCTGTGATCTGAACCTGAACAGGAGCTGTATGAACACTTCAAAAACTGAGACCCTAGGATATACTCAAGATCAGCGATACTATGATACAATTCAAAATAAAAGCAGTGGAAATTCTTCTCTCTTATATTGCTTTCTGCCTCCAGGATACATGGACTGACTCAGCTGTGGAGGTGATATGTGTAGAGGAATTTGATCGATTTTTTACAACTGTAAAAGACATGGAATTTGTAACACAATCTAATTTCTTTCGGTTTGTGACTTCCATTCTCCATTACTGTTCCAGCGGGCAAGGATCTAATTTAAGATATTTTGCTCCCCATTCTTTGTAAGATTTTATGACACCCTCAGGTGTGCTGATTCAGCTGTGTGATCTTGCTCTAAACCAGATGAATGAGACAAGCCGTTTTAAGAGTAAAACACACTACATCTTTTTATCTATTTCTTTTGATCATTTCATGAAATGTAGGTTATAGCAAGGTGAAACTGAAACTGAATGGGACAGGGACAGTAATCTTTCTAGCCAATGAGCAAGTGTGGGAACAGAATAGGCAGAACACTGATAATTTGCTGCTGATGGATTACTAATATGAAGCCATGTTTAAATCATGAACACAGGCTTTTCTTTTATAAAATTATTAGCACTTGTTATAGTTGTCACATCTCAGAATACACTTTGTAGTGTTCTGTGCTGAGGAAGTTTGGTTTTTTCAGGTCTGAACATTTTACTTGTTCTCTGGTTGGCAGTAAGTGTATGGAATGTATATAAACTGTTGTTCAAGGCAGAATAAAAACGTATTATCATAACCTTGGCTGTCTGTGAGACCGTCACTCAGCTTCTCTCTCACTCCCTCTCCTCAACAGGAAAAGGGGTAAAAAAAAAGGTGAAAAAGCTCATAGCTCAAGATAAAAACAGGTCAAGATAAAAAACAGGTCAAGATAAAAACAGAATGGTAGTTGGTAAGCAGTTTACATCACATGAAAAGTAGACTTGACTTCAAAAAAATCAATTTAATTTATTGCTTACGAAACCTAGAGTACAATGGTGAGAAACAAAGACAAACAAAAACAAATACCATTCCCCAACTCCATTTTTTCCCAGGCTCAACTCTTCTGTTTCCAGTCCCACTGAACAGGAAAGAAGAGATGAGGAACAGAGGTGGTGGACAGCTCACAACACTTGAGGCAATTCCAGGATATGAAGGACCAAGTATATGTGTCCAAAGACGTGAATATGGCCAGAAATATGCAATTTTCAGGAAAAGGCTGTTGTGGTTTGTGCTGGCAGGGCTAAACACCACACAGTGTTTCACTCACTCTCCCTCCTCCCAGCTGGGATGGGGGAGAGGGTTGGGGAAAAAAAAAAAAACAGAACTCATGGGTTGAGATAAAAACTATTTACTAAGGCAGAAAAGGAAAATAGAATAAAAATAACAGTAATTATAATTATATACAAAACAAATGATGCACAAAGCAGTGGCTCACCAACCACCGACCAATGCCCAGCCAGTCCCCAAGCAGTGGTCCCTCCCCAGCTAACTCTCCTCAGTTTTATAGTTCACCTGATATCATATGCCCCATTCTTGTCCCCTCCCAGCTCCCTGCAGCCCCCCCAGCCTCTTCACTCTCCTGGCAGAGACATACAAATGTCCTTGGTTCTGTTCAGTGCTGCTGGGTGTTATCAGCCCTGTTTTCTTTCTAGAACCAAAACACAGCTTTGTAGCAGACACTGAGAGAAAGTTTCAGGTAGAAATTAAGACAAGATGGTGAAAAATTGTATTCATATATAGATACGATGGGATCAGTTAATGTGTTCTCAGGACATAAGAAACAGAGGCTTGTAATGCAAGGGCAGTGTCTCTTGTTCCGTATTGATTTTTTCTTCTATTGATTCATATCATTGACAGTGCTTGCCTTGTAACCTGTTCTCAAGGTAGCCTACAGTGCCAAGATGAAAGTGCTTTTCTTTATCCTTTTAAAAACATACTAGCTACGCTGTGACGTTCTAGTAGAAACAACTTTTCCATAGCAAGTTTGCAGCATGTGTGATTGCTTTCAGAGGCATAAAAATTTGACAAGAAGTTAGTGATACTAGACATCATAAACATTCCTTTAACAATCATCTACATAATATACCATACCCATTTTTTTTCTGCACAGAATGTCCTCCTCAGCCTTCTTAGCTGTAGATTTTCCCCATGAGATGAACAAAGAGAGTTTAAGGTGTCCTTGCAAAACAAGATATGCTGAATAATGAAGACTGAGAAGAACTAATCTAGGTCACAAGGACCCGGTCAAACGAACTTACAGACTTATTGCAGGATGCACTTTCTTGGCAAATGCTTGCAAAATCTTCCTTGCTTGGCAGAACAAAGAAGAGATATAGACTTATTCAAACAGGGTACCAAGATACCTTGAATTAGGCAAAAACAAGATGTGCTTATTTGGAGATTGCTTGCAAAATCTTGCTTGCTCATGAAGGGAGTATCTATTAGCGGGGAATAAGCGTGCAATAGTGCCTTGCTCCAATTATCGGAGAGAGAGGGGGTGACATTCTTTAATATACTTGGACTGAGATTAAGACACAAATGAGGTCAAATGTTGTCCAACCAGTTTAATGAAAATTCTAGTCAGTGAGGGTGATGAGGATGGGAAGGCAGGCGATAGTAAAAGGATAGGAAATAAGAGTGAGGGTTACATATAAAAAAGCAGGGACAATCACCACCATGGATCCCATGCCACTGTATCAGTCTGGGAATATCTTCAGATCCGTGTGGGAGCGAGGGAGCAAGAGTGCAGCAGAAGCAGCAGCAGGCAGGCATCAGGCCATCAGGTCTCAGGCAGCAGGCCATCAGGTCTCAGGCAACAGGCATCAGGAGACATCATCAGGCTGGAAGCAGGAGGCCACACGCAGGCATCAGGCACCAGGTAGCAGGGCGGCAGCACCTCATGTCTCAAGCAGCAGCAGGTACCAGGCACCAGGCAGGCACCAGCTACCATTCCCTTGTTAGAGGAGTCTTTTTATCTTAGTTTTCTGCCAGCATGGCATTCCTGGGCACCTACAGAAATGTCACGTAGAGCACGTATGGGCATGTAGGGGCATACACGAGTGTGCATATCCCCTCTCAGTGGTTGCCTCCCCCAAGATGCCAGTCTGAAAGGCTGCTAGATGGCTGTTTCAGCAGGTAGGTGGGCAAACTTTGAGACAAAAGTCCTCACAGCAAGCTTTGAGCCATAAAATTCAGGAACAGTCTCTTACAGATAGGTAAACAGAGAATAACATAAATCCTGAGTATCTTAGCCAATGGGAAAAGGGGGAGGTCTCACTATAGCATTGGGTTTCAGGGATAAAAAGGAGTCTGCGAACCCCAAAATTCGAGACACCCTACAGGGAAATGCTCCAGTAGACTCTCCCTTTATTTGAATAAAGATACTTTTCAGGACTCCTCTGTCTCCTCTTTGAACATCAAATTCTGGCAACAAGACTTTTCCGTACACCTCATAAGCACTTTTAATTTACTTTTTCTTTTTTTCCTTCTAGCTTGTCAGCTACAAGGAAAAGATATTGGAGATTTGAGGCTACTTGAAGAAGAGAGTTGGGATTGGCATTTTATGAGTATTTTTTCATATCAAACTTTTCTAGAATTTTTCATGTTGTTTATGATAAAATAAATACATAAGTAAATATCTGTACATGCTACCAATACAAGAAGTTTGTAGGCATTCAGCATCTGATTGCCTGACTCTTGCTTATAATAGAAAACGGGGTGTTAAGGGTGTTGGAAGTTGGGGTGTTAAGGACTTATTTTTCAATGTGATTTCACTATTTGGTGGGGAAAGAAAAAACAAACCCACATCTATTTCTTTTTACTCATTAAATCTCAGCCAGTATATGAACTCTTACACTGACGTGGACTTTTCACGTCTGTTGTTTCGAGTACTGTACATTTCTATACTCAGAGTTTTCTTTTTCAACCTCCTTTTCATAAGCATCATTTTGATTTAGGAAAAGTGAACAAGTAAACTAATTCACTCAAACAAGTTCCATTAGATTAGTTCAGGAGATCTGCTGCAGTTAGGCCGGAGCTTTGAGTCTTTGAATAGACATTGTTTCCTGCTAAATCCCTATGCTTTTTAGCAAAATAAGTCTTGTTTTGCCTAGTTTGTATTTATTTAATTTCTTCTCTTAATGGAATGTTGATACAGCAAATCCAATTAATGTTTTTTTGTTTCACTATCATAGTGTATATTATTTTTAAAAATTAACAAACCTAAAAACTGATGATAAACATTTAAAAGTCATGAGAAAAACCTTGGACAAATCTGGACAGTTCTTAATTTCAGTCAAAAATGTGTATTGGAAATAACATATCTTGTGTGCAAAACCAGCAAGCTTGGTAATTTGTTTTAAAGAAAATTTTTCTCACTAAAAATAAGAATAATTGTAACCTTAATTATATTATTATTTGTTATCAAACACGTGCTATGCTAATAAGCTTAGATGTACATTTTTCTAAAATGTTCTCTGTGAAGGCTTTACTCTATTTCCAAATGATTTCCTTTTGAGTATTACATCTTTTTTTCTTTTTCCATGTGTTTGCTCCTCAATTATTGATCCCATTAATCAGTTTCTAGCTTACTTTGGATTCATTTTTATTGTAATAAGAGGAACACTTTGCTCCTAGTTACTACATAAAATCCTTCCCATGGACCTGATCTAATGCTTCCTGAAGCCTAAATCAGTTTCCTTTTTTTGATTAATGACTACAAAGTACTTACATCTGAGGAAAAGCTAATGTTCTCAGTTCACTATTATAGAGGAGAAAGAAAAACTATTTTACAATTTTACCTATAACATCTAAATAAATAAATGCAATCTATGAAAGTAACTTGAGTAAAAGTGAACTTCCCAAGCCAACAGTTTGAACTGGAAAAAAATCAACATGAAAATTGTCTTTAATAGGCCAAATGTAGGACAAAGTACTCAATATAATATTTCTTGTATTAATTTCATCATTTTATTCAAAAAATAGAGCAAAAATTATCCCAATAATGATGCTAATGGCTCATAAACATGTCTTATGAATCAGCAAAGGCAAATAAATCATTCAATTGTGTTGTTGTGTTTCTATAACATTTACTATGCCAAGATTTTGTCTTTTTTTAATATATTTCTGGGGAAAAAATAAAAAACAATGTCTAATGAAAAAAGGTTTATTTTTTATAATGTCTTTTTCGTCTCTCCTGTTCTTCATCCAGTAAGCTTTTACACCGTCTTTATTTATCCTTGTCCTTTCTGAAATATTCTGTTTTGTGGTGGCTAAATTCTTACTTACTTTTTATATATAATGAAACGTTTAAGATGTATAAGGAAATAGATCAGTCTGGATGCCAAGATGTTTATCGGATATGATGATATGATATGATATGATTTGATATGATATGATATGATATATGATATGATATATATATTATCGTTATATCATTATGTTGCTTGTCTAACCTAAGTTAAAGCCAAGAAATCAAAATTTATGCTATCCATTAGTCATAGACAAAAAAAAAATCATTTTTTTTGTGGGATAGTCAGCCTATTGTCAAATATGAAACAGGGGTGCTGAGTTTGTGTATTTGTTTTTGTTTATTGGTTTAAGTAACTTCCCTTCATATTCTCTGGTGAGGAGCTGGGTTTGCCAGTAAATGAATACTGTTTTATTCTTGGTACTGAAGCCTATCTGGCAACACTTCATTCGTATTACCTCATAAGAATTCTTACGCCCCACCTGCAGAGAAATTCCTCCAAATATTCAGAACTTATCACCGTGAGTGGTACACTCAAAAATTGGGTTAAAGCTAACATAAATATAGACATAACTTGCAATTTAGTGTTAATCCAGTTAGTTTTAACAGTGTAACAGTTCAAATTATTTGATAGAGAAAGGCCTGGTAGAGTTATAATGGTTATTTCAAAAGAACCATTCTTAGGCATCTCCATTCCCTTGGTGCTGTGCTTAACCTTCACTGAGGTTTGAGAGTGTTGATTCCAGCCTCCTCAAGAGGAGCAAGAATTTCATGATAAGTCACCATCATTCCATGTTCTTTGCCAGGAATCATGTGATTTGGGATTCCACTGTCCTGTAATCAGATTTAGTTTATCTCAATGTGCCATCCCAGTTTGCTGCCTTCTGGCTTCTCTCAGCTGAGGGGTGACCATGGCCTCTCCACATTCAAACTCCTCAGAGGCTCTTGTTTCTTAGACGGAAACTAAATAAATGTGTTTCTAGACCTTTCCCATGAAAGCACTGGCAGATCTTAAGCATGGGAGGCAACAGGAACGTGGTATTGGTCAGGTGATAAAAACAAGTCAAAGTAAGCTCAGGCCAGCCTTGAGATTTGTACTCCAAGGTCAGATTAGAATCCAAGGTTTTTCTCTAGGAACAGCAAAAGTCATTTTTACTGATTTTGCTACATCACTATCATCAGTGAAATGGTACGCCAAATTTTATTATTTTCAATGTCAATTTTGACATTAAATCGTAAAGTAATCATGAAAGACAGTCACATTATTAAGAGGGGAATTTCGGTCTATTTGTCCCGCTTCTGTTTCTTACAAAGTGTCTTTATTTTCCCTGTTAGGATAACTACAGTCTTCTGGGCATTTGTTTGTGTTAATGTTTTTCAGTGATTTTAGAACAATTTACTCTTTTTCTTCTGGAGAATGTCTCTGAGAGGCTAGAAATTATCATGAAAAAAGAAAGTGGTTAAATTAACAAATTCACATGCACAATAATTGTCATGTTTTGACAACTTTAAATTACTTGAATTCCTAAATATAATTTTAAACACTTCATTTCTTCTTTGGACGTAATTTTATTGGGTAATAAAAGCCCATTAAGAAGTAGGTGACTTAAAAGGTTATCTAGACCATCTTTCTGTTAATCCATTCTGTAAGTAAGAACTTGAGGACTGTGATAGACTGTAATAAGCTAAATTTTAATAATCATGGTGTGTCTTCAGACTTGCGTAACTGAAATTCGAGAAATATCGTAAATACTGTACAATATTCATTAAAAAAGGAGGCTTTTCTTGAGAAGTGAAAAAAATTGTATGTATATTGAATACTGATTCATCAAAGATGAATAAACTAATCTTACAGTAATTAATTCCATTTGACTATGCAATTGCAATCTCCTTTTTTTTTATAATCAACTAACACAAATTTTAGGAAGTACAGATAGAGATAAAATCAAGCCACAGTGTAAGGGCATGTTACTTACGTGGAAAGTGATGCAGGCATTATCATTTCCAGTTTTAGGAGATGCACCAAGCTTTTAAATATTACTCGAATTATCTACTAAATCTAAAAATAAAATAAAATAAAATAAAATAAAATAAAATAAAATAAAATAAAATAAGGGTGAAAAAGGGTATACATATGACCTTCATGCTTGGAAAACTTATTTCACACTGTAAAAATATAAAGTTGTCTGAGCCTCTTGCGATGCCTTGATTTATCAGTTCACCATGACACACGTGACAGCTTTTGGAGGCAGGTAAACAGTCATAATTTCTTGTTATGTCAGTAAAACCGACAGAATTTATGAGAAGTTGTGTACTTCTGTCTTACATCTCAACTCTGATTAAAAACTGAAGGATATTTTCAACACTTCTGAACAAATCTCTCTGAACTAAATTGACAAAAGAACTCTAATTTCAAAACATTTTTGGTTGAACATGTTAACTTGAATGTTCTCTGTCTAAATTTTACTTTGATTTCCAATACTGACATTTTACATCTTTATAAATATTAAAATCAGAATGAATTCTTAGTTCCAAATAATAAGTTTTGAAATCATTTGAGGGCAACATTGCTACTTTGAAGTTGTGCCCACTCTGGCCTGCAGTGCATTTTTAAAATAACTTCAGAAGTTTTAAGCATATATGCCAAACAGAAAAGCAGACATATGGAAGAGGGAAAAAAGTAATTAATTATGCAACAAAAAAGTGAAAGCAACAGTTTATGTCCAAGGAGTCAGTAAATGTGTAGAAGAAACTCTGTCAATTAACCTCTCAGAGACATAAAGGGAAATGATTAAATACAGGACATAAAAGATGGTATCAAATGAGAGCACGAAGTCAAAGTTTTGAAGCACAGTTTTTAAAAATCAGAAAGCAATCAAGTTGATATTTGCAGATAGTAAATGAAGAAAGACTCAAGAACCATGTGAGAAGCAGGAAGCTTTTTTTTCCTGAATTTTGCTGGAGTTTGTATGTGTGAGATAACAGTTATCATTCATACTTTACAGAAAAGACATTTTAGCCATGATTATATCTGCTTTTCTTAATAGCTTCTACATTTTCTTTCATATTCCTGTCTGTCTATTCTACGTCATATTTTCAGCCAATCACATAAAGGGCCAGGATGGATGCCTTTATATAGATAAATATATCAGCACGGCAGGTAATCGTAATGTGACTAAAGTTTGCAGGATACAGAGCTTTCCTTGCTACGCAGTGTGTTTCTATTGCATAGATTGAAGCTCTGGTCCAATCCTTGATATATGCCAATATAGCTAATCTGGGATAATTCCAGGCATGATTTTTAAAAGTCAAAATTTTCCCTCACCAGTATGCTCTATATCTTAGCATCTTTTCAAAGACAACTTTGCCCATTTGCACTGCTCATGTTTAAAAAATGTTCCTCCTTCATTCTATCAATTCTGTGGTGGTGTGTGGAAACGTAAAATGGCCCAAGGAAGACAAAACAAGAAGGGTACATTGGGAAAGCATGTTTTTGTGCTTTTTTTTTTTAAACTAAGGTGTAAATAGATCAGAACTGCTGTATTTCTCTTAGTCTAATTATTTATTTAATTTTGTAACTTTCTTACTCCTTAAAAATAAAAATATTGTTAATGAACAAAATATTTAGTTAAATAAAAATTAAATATGACATAAAAGAAGGAAAGTTTACATAGTCTCTTCATATGAAAGTGCATTTTTTATTTTATGTAACAGTTTGCTTTCCAACTATATCACTTGATGTTTTCAGCAAAACCATCAGGACTGAAGTCATATAGCATATTTTTGACAATCTTAAGGTTATATTCCTAAGTAACTACTTTTCTATTGGCTAAATTGACTATTGATTGTAACCTATAGAGACAATCCATCCCATCTGAAAATAGTTGTCTAAAATACACTGGAGATAAATACTCTGTTTTCCTTCATTTCTGTCTTTCCTGGAGCAAAAAAAAAGATGGAAAGCTGATTTCTAAAATGTTAAACTTTTAAATATACATCTCCCACATTTAGGATAATATACTTCTCAGACATTATCTCATATTACATTTCACATTCGTGAATGGTTGATTTTTTCCTTTGTCTTCCTGACAAGCTCTTGAAATAAGTGTTTTTAAACATTTAATATTCCTGGCGTGCCAATCCATTTTCCAACAAATCATCTTGAAAAACTGATATAGTCTTTCAAACTCACATAACCTGAATGTATTTCTTTTTCTCAATTTTTTATTTTTTGTAAATTTTGTACTTTGCACCATCAGAGTTGAAAGCATGAGCTAGGAAATGTAACACTTTCCAGCACACACAAAAAAGGATTTCATGTCAACTGAGATCTCCTAAACATGGAGTCAAGCAAATGTAGTTAATCATTATAAAAGTTTTTTTTTTTTTTTCTGAGGACAAATGAGAGACATTGATCATGACAAACAAACATGATTTCTAGACCGATTCTCAATGTATCTGTTTAACACTGGAATCAGAAATCACAAATCTGAAAGGGTCTTGTTCTGCACCATTAATATAGAATGACACAGGTTGGAAGGGACCCTAAAGTTCATCTAGTTCCACCCACCTATCACTACATCTGATTGCCCAAAGCCCCATCCAACCTGACCTTGAACACTTCCATGGATGGGGCACCCGGTTTCTCTTCACAGCCTGTTCTTGTGCCTTACCATCCTCACAGTAAGGAATTTCTTCCTCATAGTTATTCTAAAAATAGTATATTTCAAAGTTGTATAGTTTAAAGTCTATGCTTACCTCTGTTAAATATATAATTCATTTCCACTTAAAAAAAAAAAAAGTGTTTTACAAGTTTTGTATTGATTACATGTTCATTTCTGAATGTAAACCAATGTCAGGTCCAAAGTAATTATTGTTCTAAATAGGTAAAGTGTAAATGCTTTATGTTGTTTGCATTGATAGTTACACAACAGTAAAAACAATCCCTTTTCTCTTTATCCAAGCCCTCATTCTTTGAAGAATTTTCATCTTGATCAGTTTTGTATTTTCCGGTTGGATGAAGGGAACTGCAGGTAAAAGTCTTTCATTAGAGACATGTCTGATTCAATTAATCTTTAATTATTGTGCAAAACAAATGAAAGGATAGCTTCGATCAGCAAGTTCATTTGCAACATTTATCAGCAAGCTGATTTTTATCACACACCCAAATGACAGTAAATCAAATGCATGTCTCTTTTCAATTCATGGAGCAAATGATTAAAGTGCCCATAAGACTCCCTATCTTAACTAAATCTAATTGTGTGTGAATAATCAGTTCAGTTTTGTGATGAATATGCCAGCATAGAATCCAGTTCACAACCAAAATGTGTTTTAAACTTGACTTACATTAAAAAGGAAAGTTCTTAAACTCAAGCCTTCCCATACTTCCTCTTCTTCCTCTTTCACTGATAGATAAATCTCTTTCTCATACATTTCATTATTTTTTCTCTGGCTTCTCCCTGACCTTTCGCACCACCTCTTGGGGTTGCCTTCATTTGACTTTATAATTGTTACACATTCCAAACATAGTTATATATCTTAAAAAAAAAAAATACATTCAGGTAACTCACGTAAGATAAACTCAAGAAGTATTACTTTGTTTTGCAGGAAAGGCTTTAGTAGTCTAAAGCAAATTTTCACGTTTTCCACAGTACATAGGTTTGATTCTTGAGATTTTTTCTACTTCATAGTATGTCCTCCATTTAACATGAAGAAAACAAAATCATAACTGTATTTGTTTATTGGAGAATATGAAAGGTACAAAAATCACATATTCTCTTTCAGAACATATTCGATCTCAAATACAATTTCCTGACTTCTGTTGTTCTTAAATATTTATGAACTCACTTTTTTGTCATCTGGACATTTAAGATCCCTTATTCAAGTTTTCATGAAACCTTTTGTTATGGACAAAAAAATAATTAGAACACTTACATTAATTTTTAATACCTGTAGGAATTTATTCACCAGTAAGTAATTAAATAATGGTCAACTAATATGATAGATGAGTTATTATTTTTCTAACTTAGCCTTAAATTACACTGAAACCTATTTTATTTTTCTAGAAGTATGTTTGTATAAAATGAGACCATTTTCCCCTGTCCCATCTTAATTAAAATATATTTCTCTGTTGAATTCACTTAACACATCAAAGGGATTAAAAAACCTTTGTAATTAGTTATTTTTACTTGGCTAACTAAAATCAAAAAACTGTGTCTTAGAATGACTGAAAGGTAAGAATCTTGAAAAAGAGAAAATCTTTATATATTGATTATTTCTATATGTAGAGACAGAAGAGATAGAATGGTACGCACATGGGAAACCATATATGAGAACTAAGAAAGCTCTATTTCCCTCCACTTGTATACTTTGAACATTCAAAATCCTGATACATAATGGAGGTTTGGTTTTGGTTTGGTTTGTGATTATTATTATTACTACTACAATGATTATTACTGTTCTCATTATTTCTATATTTATTTGTCATTACCCAATATATGTTATCTATTTGGAAGATGGCCTTAGTGTCAATGCTGTTTTATTAACTACCACTTCCGTCCATAGTGATGATGTGTTTGGGTGAAATGTCTGGTCATCTGAAACAGATTTTGTAGCTATCAGTGAAAATGCACTCATTAGATAACAGAAGGCATATCCTATGGGCACAATCTTATCAGTCAGCTGGCTTCAAGACCTGTGTTGATATAAACTTTCTCTGTATGTGGCTCTAATACATTTCAGATTACCAGAAGTCATCTGCAGTCACTCTGTAGGGTCATGGAAGATAGGTATAATATACAAAAGTAGAAATTGAAATAATGAAAAAGTCATTATGCATCCCTAGGACAAATATACCAACAAAGGAAAATGTAGGGAATGTTTCCTGAATTTTACTTAGTGAACCATCTCTTTAATTCAGTTGGTGATATCTTTACAGTCTGGAACATTATTTGTTCACTTCATTGTGATTCAGGACTTGATTTGTGTGTAAATGTGAGTATATCTTTAAAACTAAAGATTCAACAGTTTTTCATTGAAGAAGTATGGAGTGGGACAGTTTGCCAGACTTTTCTAACAATCATAGCAAGTGATTTCATTAAATAATTAAGCAAGTTGATTAATAATGCAAAATTTCACATTCCAACTGAAAGCAGATATTTTATTGTGAAACATATTGCTTCAGGAGGGCAATAACTAGGCGTATCGTCACAGATTAAGACCTAACGATAATGTGAAGGCTAATTGCATTTGGATACCAGAACACTTTAATCACAGATTTATGCAGTTTTACAAATTACATAATTTCTGTGTTTTGTAGGAGAGATGAGTCAGTTCCAGAGAAGTCAGATGAGTCAATGAAGTGTCTCCAGTTGTGCTGTGAATAGTTTTGAGCAGGGCTGTGGGGTCCTCTGGGTTCTTTTCTGCTCCTTAGGCCTTTCAGAGTTTGCAGGGATGCTTCTGGCTCCAGGTACGTGGTCATGGGGTTTTTCACACATCTCGGAGACTTTCAGGTACTCTGGCTACCCTCAACACTCTTACTTTTCTAAGTTACAGGATGAGGTAGAGAATACTTCATTGGTGATTAGTTCAAGTTTAGTGATATGTTCAAGGGGAGGGTCCCCTCCACACATCATGCCACTGATGCCACCTGGAGTAAATGGGTCGCACTGATCACACAACGGGCCCGCATAGGAAACCCCAGTCGCCCAGGAATCTTGGAGGTGATTATGGACTGGCCCGAAGGCAAAGATTTTGGAATGGCATCAAAGGAGGAGGTGACGCGTGCTGAAGAGGCCCCACTGTATAATGAGCTACCAGAGAATGAGAAGAAATACGCCTTGTTTACTGATGGTTCCTGTCGTGTTGTGGGAAAGCATCGGAGGTGGAAGGCTGCCGTTTGGAGTCCTACACGACGAGTTGCAGAAGCTACAGAAGGTAAAGGTGAATCGAGCCAATTTGCAGAAGTGAAGGCCATCCAGCTGGCTTTAGATATTGCTGAACGAGAGAAGTGGCCAGTGCTCTACCTCTACACTGACTC
>WBMW01003005.1:1252-15361 GCA_013396635.1 Penelope pileata | reverse complement strand
TTTTTTTTTTTTCCTTTTTGTTACAGTAATTGCTGTCTGAGCCTCAAAGGCTAAAAATCGTTTTTCATCTCATGCATGAAGAATTTTAGTTTGATTGATGACAGCTATGGAACCTTGCCTTAGTCACTAAGCTGCACTAATTTGCAAGCTAAAACAATATTAGCAAATTGTTAATGATCCATGAAACTGCTGCAACAACCTTAAATGTTATGCTCAGAACTTTCTTACAACTAAAGCAGCTTACCTAAATTCCCACAATGGACACAAAATGTGGTGTCATTTACAAAATAACAACAACAAAAATAATAGTCATAGAAGTGACAGGCTTGGCTAATGCAGTAGATTAGTGTGAATAATTTGTATTGAGGACATGCGAACAATTAACATTAAAATCCAGACCTAGTTTGGATTTAATTTTCATGTTGAGTTAAAGCTGGTGCACACATTTTCTGTCTGTTCTTAACGGCTGTAATTTTCCTTTATTTCCATCAATGTGCGGCTGACTTTTAAAATGAACTGTATTCCTTAAAAAGGAAAATTGAGTCAGTTTTGGAAATATACCTGTGAATACCAATTTGAAAATTGAAAGAAAAGCTTTCCCCCGGCCTTAATGGACTTCAAAATACTGTTTGTTGATTTCTTCTTGAAGCATTCTGAGAAATTCTGTTGACTGAGCAATATTCAAACTGTTTCACATTATGAGAGCATGTTCCCAGTCAACATGTCAGAGTACGAGAAAAAATACTTTATTTTCAGCTATGTATTTTCCAAGAAAAAAGAAGACTGAAAAGCAATATAGCTTTATTTAGCAACCATTTGGCTCATGATATATGTCAAAAAGTGTTTAAACAAAAGCACTGCTTTTATATTGATCACATAAAAGCAAATTATTTAATTTGTTTGTGTGCGCAAAGTAAGATACAAAGAAATTTTTTCACGTTTCATAGATAAAAACTGATGCGTTACCTTAAAAAAGGAAGTAATGAAATATCAACTGATTCCAAAATACAACTAAAATACATCTAATACAAAAAATACAAATATAATAAAGAAAGAAAAATTTGAGATAAATTTGCAACCTCTGAATAATTCAAATTGCAGTTCAGTAGGAAGACTCATATAATCCTAACTATAAAATTTGATAACCAAAGTAAATTTCTATTTAATCATACCCTTTCTACATTAGTGGAGAAGTCTCAGTAATGTAAACTCATTAATGTACATTTGTCAAAGAACACTTCTCAAATATGATGCATTATTTTATGTTTACTGCATTGAATTTCGCTGAAGTAACAATAAAGTATGTAGTAACGATGTTGCTGTTAATTATGTTATCTCTCAGGAAATTAGAAAGATTTTACTGAAGGACTGACGTTTCATGTAGAGATTATGCTATTCTAGAAGACGTACGTGAGAGACTGTTCATACCTGAGAGACTGTTTCTGAACTTTTTCTCTCAAAGCTTGCTGTGAGAACTCTATGTCTCAAAGTTGACATGAAGGCCTATAGACATTGCCTGAAGACTTGCAACCTGTCTCTGCCTATGTGTGGTTACCAGGGGCAACGAAAGATATGGCCAAGGAGAAAACCACATCTGCCAAGGCCAAGTAGACTTTTAGTGGTCACCCCCTTCCAGGGGCTCTCCATAAAGAAAACATGCTTGCACACTGATGAGCAAGGGTGCCACATCTGCTGCTTACGTAGGGGCCCAGGAATGCCACATTGACAGAAGAAAGAATATAAAAGATCCTTCTAAACAAATAAGGTTGTTGTTGTTGTTGCTATAGTTGAATTTTGAGAATACTGCTTTGTTTGCTTTCTTCTTTGTCTTCTTCCTCCCGTGGACCTGAAGACTTCCGTAGGCCAATGGAACGATGCAGGAGTCATGGTGGTGACTATCCCCCTTTGCTTTCTTTAAGTAATACTTGCTTTTATTTCCTATCTTTTTACTATCATTTGCCTTCCCTTCCCCATCACCCCAACTGACTAGAATTTGTAATAAACTGGTCAGACAGCATTTGACCTCGTTTATGTCTTAATCTCACTCTGGGTATATCAAAGAATCACTTTGCCTCTGATAATTGGAGTGAGACAGCATAACAATCCAAACTAAAGCAAGATGAAGCCAGGTGAGTAGAGGACAGTAAGAGCTAATGAAATATTGCATGTTCATCTAGATTGTCTGAGTGGTTTCTACTGTTGTAACAAGTATTTCTTATAAAAATTCAGGGCTTTTCTGGTCATATGCTTCAGCTGGAAAGATTTGTGGTCAAAGTAAAAGGAGTTTTTACACCCTTGAATATGGTACATAAAACTTATTCCTCTTGTGTGATTGTCAGGCTCTGTAGCAAAATATTCTTATGTGGTGTCAGCATCAAAAAGTGTTTGAAGATTAAATACAAATTCCCTATGAATATTTTTTCTTATTTTTTTTCTAAATCATAAACTTATATTCCACCAGTATGGTTTGAAGTAATTACCATCTTTATTTTCATGGAGGAAAATCGTGTGTTTTATTGCAAAATTTTTCCTTTATGATCTTCTACAACAATCTCTTTCTATCTGAAGTAATACTGAGTGTAAGATAATACATACATCATCAATATTTTTATTGCTGGAAGGAGCACAGCCTGCTCCTGCAGGGGTTCTCCATGAGCTGCGGCTTCCTTCAGGCCACATCCACCTGCTGGGCCATCAGCTCCTGCACGGACTGCATGTGCAGTTCTGCTCTGTGTGGCACCCATGGGCTGCAGCAGGGGACAGCCTGCTTCACCATGGGCCTCTCCTGGGCTGCAGGGAACCTCTGGAGAATCTCCTGCTCTCCTTCTGCACTGACCTTGGTGTCTGCAGGGCTGCTTCTCTTCCTTTTTCTCACTCCCAGCTATTGTTGCACAATAGTTTGTTTATTTCCTAAAAGCTCTCTCAGATGCACAATCAGCATCACTCACTGTCTCAGCTCTGGCCAGCAGCAGGTCCCTTTCATGGCCATCTGGAGCTGGCTCGGATCTGACATGGTTCAGCCTCTGTCCTCTTGTTGTCCTCTTGTTCTGCAGCCCCTTCTCCCAATGCTCTCGCTCCCTCTGCTACCAGAATCTTGCCACATAAACCACACTCCAAAAACTGGCTATAGGAGAAATTCTAACACACTGAAGTAAATTAAAATTTCGTGAATATGAAAATTTAAGTGAAGATGATTCAGTTGCGGCTAGTTTTATTTAAAAAGTAGTAAAAATGAGGTTAGTCATTTCAAAACATTTCCTCCAATGTTATTTGAGATAATGTGAAATCTTTTTTTTTTTTTTTTTTTTTTTTTTTTTAAGATTATAATTGATTTCATATATCACCATCACCAACACATTCTGAATAGCAAGTGGCACGATGTTTTGTGTTACTGGTGGTTTATCACAAAATGTATCACAATGTATTTCATAAATAATTTATTTTTTATTTGTTAGTTTGTTTTAGAAAAGAAAAGGCTGTTATGTCAGCAGCGAAGGATAAGAGAATTGTAATAGTAAAAGTAGAAATTCCAACAGCAACCTATCTGTGAGACTTGATCTTGCACAAACAGAAAGCACAGAATTATTATCTAAGCAATTTCTCTTTTACTTTTTTTTTTATTCTTTAATGGAATGTGAGGAGAAAGGGAAAAACGTTTTAAAAAAAGATACTCCTTTTATTGTATACCTTGAAACAATAAGCGTATTGTAATCCAGTATTATGCAGTTAATGGTAAGAAACATGGGTCTACCTTATATTTTGGATACACTTTGAGCTCTACATCCCATTTTGTAAGGGAATATTGTTCCTAAGTAAAATGACTTTTTTTCCTCAAATTTTACAGCATACAATAATACTCCAAAACAAGAAATGAAGTGCTACTCTAAATATCCGTTGGATATTTAGAGGTTTGACCCAGCAGATAGCTAAGTCCCACACAGTTATTCGCTCACCCTCCCTCCTCCCCAAGTGGGATGGGGGAGAGAATTAAGAGAAAAATACAGTAGAACTCGTGGGTTGGGATAAATGTTATTTACTAAGATAGTAAAGAAAGTAAAAGAAATACCAGTACATACATATATATATATATAAACAAAGAGGATACACAGAGCAAGGGCTCAGAGCCAGCAGCGACCCTTCCTCCTGGCTAACCTCTTCTGTAAAAATCACATGATGTTATATGGTATGGAATAGCTGTTTGGTCAGTTTGGGTCAGCCGCCCTGATCCTGTCTGCTCCCAGTTCCCAGCTCCTTATGCCCCCCTAACTGTTTCACTGGCAGAAGAACGAGGAACTGAATATGTCCTTGGCTCTGTCAAACACTGCCGCCAGGATGTTAGCAGTTTTGTTTTTCTTTCGAGTCCAAAACATAGCTTTATACTAGACACTATGAGAAAAGTAACTTCTGTTAGAAACTAAGACATCCTTACAGTGAGTTTAATAGCATATTTGACAGTAAATAAAATATGGAACGTAATGTTGATATCTTTTTTAAAGTTTCATTTCCTCATGTTTCTCTTTCTCTCAGAATTTGAAAATAATTTCAACAGAGGCTCATCCAATAGGCAGCATTCCCTGAAAAAAATTTAATTAGTTGTGCTTTAGGTCAATGGCTTGACTTTTCTGCTTTTCTAGCTGCATTTTTTTGTTCCAAGCAAAATATAATGTACCCTCTATGCCTATTAAAAATTTGCAATTGTAATTACTGACAGAGTATGGCACCTTCTCTACAAGTCTGAGAAAATATTCTTTTTATTTCTGAGATATTAAGGTTTTATCAAATATCTCTCCTACCTCCCAGTCTTTCTATTTCAAGTAAATATTTATTTGTAGTTTCCCTCTACAACAGAATCTATTACTAGTTGTGAAGTTCAGAGAAAGAACCATCAGTTTTATTTGTTCTAAGATGTAAATACTTCAGAAAACTGACATGCTTCAAATAAAAAATCTCCACCAAGATGGAGAGGTCAAGCTGACTGAAAACACAGTTAAGATTCTCTCAGCCTGGAGAAAAGAAGGCTGAGAGGGGACCTGATCCATGTTTATAAGTATCTTAGTTGCGGGAGGCAAATGGAGGTGGGGAACCTCTTTTCAGTGATCAGTGGGGACAGGACAAGGGGCAATGGCCTTAAGCTGGAGCACAGGAAGTTCCGCACCAACATGCGGAAGAACTTCTTCACAGTGCGGGTGACGGAGCACTGGAACAGGCTGCCCAGGGAGGTTGTGGAGTCTCCTTCCCTGGAGATATTCAAGACCCGCCTGGACGCCTACCTGTGCAACCTGCTGTAGGGAACCTGCTTTGGCAGGGGGGTTGGACTCGATGATCTCTTGAGGTCCCTTCCAACCCCTGCAATTCTGTGATTCTGTGATTCTGTGATTCATGTTCGTGAGTGCTTCATACAATGACTGTGGAAATGCTTCCTACCAGCTTGCAAAAACTATCACTTAGCATGTTCCAGAATAGAAAGGAGCACAAGGAATTGTAAAGACTTTTCACAATGTTTTCTGTAAGTGGAAGTTACTGTGTACTTAATGTAAATAGTTATAAACGTAATGGAGGGAAATTAATAAGAGATTAATAAAAAAATATCCTTTGAAAATTTAGCTGAAGGCAATCAGAGCTTTTACTTGCAGAATTTGGAAGGTTAAAGTTCAGAGATGTAATGCAGTTTCAGTTGTTTTATATTTTTTGTTACCAGTCAGTTTGATTGTGTTAAAGTGCAGAAGGAGAATGCTTTAAAAATAGACACAGAGAAAGCAATATAAAATGTTTAGACCATCTTAAAATGGGATAAAATACAAGGCAATTTCTCCCTCCAAATAGGAAAGTAATACCTAGGATTAAAAACTGATCTAAAAGAGTGATTTTAATATATATATATGTTAGGGTATTAACGTAGTGTATTTTTCCATGTGCTACTATTGTCGATTCTTTTTTCGTTTTTCTTTCTTTTTTCTTTTTATTTTCTTTTTTTGTAGTTTGAGAGAGATCATTCAAGGGAGAGTGCAATGGCAAACAAAGTGATCTACTGAAAAAAGTATAGCTGAAAGGGTAATGACTTCAGCAGTTTTATGTTGTTCCATTAGTCTTCACTCACCAGATAAATCCTCTTGTGATCCCCTGATCTGCTTATAGATTACACTATCTATACACTGCAATTTCACTTCCTTGATTTTAATGACAGGATACTTTTTGGGAACTGTTCCTTGGAAGGTCACCTTTGTTGGCTGTGGAATTAAATATTTTCCAATATTTTGCAACTGTCAATGTCATATTCACAGTGGTTGTTTTTCTGAAATATAACTAAACAGAATATCCTTATTTAAAAAAAATAAAGGTATATTTGCATTTCTTTAAAGCTTTAACAAAATCTGCATAATTAAAGACAGTCTAAGTCATTTTTCATGCAACTTAAATTGATTATATTTCACAATCACATTTAAATTCAAAATACTAGTAGTGGCAAAAGAAAATTTTATAAGAAGTTCTGTCTCTTTTTAGGATAACATCTTTTAAAAAATTGTATTAACAACCTTGTTAAATAACTTATCAGAAGCAATGTATTTATATTGCTGAAAGAGACTAAAGAAAACAATTCACAGCTAGACCTCATTTGTATAAAACTAGAAGTCAAACTCATATACCTGTTCCATAAATCTGCAAAACAAGAATGAATTTCTCACCGTGTGAGATTTAGAACTGAAAAGAAAGTAGAAAGTGGTTATGTTTATTGACATCTCATCAAGATCACAGAATCACAGAATCATAAGTGTTGGAAGGGACCTCTGGAGATTGTCCAGTCTTGCGACTCTGCTAAAGCAGCTTCCCCACATTAGGTTGCAGAAGAAAGCATCCAGATGGGTTTGTTTTGAATATCTCCACAGAAGGAGACTCCACAACCTCTCTGGGCACCCTGTTCCAGTGATCTGCCACCCTCACTGTAAAGAAGTTTTTCTCATGTTCAGATGAAACTCCCTGTGTTTCAGTTTGTGCCTGTTGCCCCCTGTCCTGTCACTGGGCACCATCAAATAGAGCCTGTTGTTAGCCTTGTTATTTTGCTAAATATTTGTTCCCTTCATTTTTTTGATAAAATTTATCTCAAAGCTTTGCAACATGACTTTTTTTTTTTTCATGATTGTCTTATTATTGTTTCTTACAGTTCTCTCCACACTTACTAAGTTTCATTATAAGGATGTTATGGGAAACAACGTCAAAAGCCTTACTGACGTCAAGGTACGCAACATCCACTGCTCTCTCCTCATCTACCCAATCAGTCATGATATGAAGGCTGCTAGATTGCTCAAATATGATTTTCCCTTGGTGAATCCATGTTGAACATTCTTGATAATTTTCACCCATTTGTTTGGAGGCAACATTCAGAATAAGTTATTCCATCACCTTTCCAGGGACGAAGGTGAGGCTGATTGGCCTGTAGTTGCCTGGGTAGTCCTTCTTGCCTTTTCTGAAGACTGGTGTGACATTGACTTTCCTCCAGTCTTCAGGTACCTCTCCCATTCTCCATGGCCTTTCAAAACTGATAGAGAGTGATTCAGCAATCACTTCTACCAGCTACCTCAGCATTCGTGGATTTATCCTGTCAGAGCCCATGGATTTGTGTGTCAAGATTTTCTAGACAATCTCTGACCAGACCCTGCTCAACAAAGGGAAAGTCTTTCTTTCCACAGACCCTCTCTCTTATCTTCAGGGTCAAGGATTACCAAGGGGCAGTCTTAGCAATAAAGACTGAAGGAAAGGCCTTCTTCATATCTTCCATTGCCAGGGCACTCGTCTCATTAAGCAGTGAGCCCACATTTTCTCTGTCTTCCTTCTGCTATAGACATGCTTAAAGAAGCCTTTCTTTTTGTCCTTGAACTCCTTCACCAGATGTTGTTCCAAGTGGGCCTTAGCTTTCCTTGTTACATCCCTGCATGCCCTGACAGCATTCCTATATTCCTCTCAAATGGCCAGAACTTTTTACCACATTCCATAGACTTATTTCATTTGAGGTTTTCTATGAGCAAATTGCGCATCCATGCAGGTTTCCTGCCACTTTTGCCTGATCTCTTACTCTTAAGGATGCACAGATCTTGTGCTTGAAAGAAATGATGCTTGAATGTCAGCCAAGTCCATTGGGCCCCCTTACCTTCAATGATCATTTTCTTTCTCAAGAGGAAGCAGTTGCCCGTAAGTGATGCTTTAACAACTGTGTCATTTTTGAAAATGTTGCTGGTTCTCCTTTACTCATTTTTTTCAAAAAAAAATCTATTCTTATTTCAGTGTAGAGAGAAGAAATTGAAAAGGAGGCACACTAAATTTAAACAAATAAAAAGCAAGACTACTTTCCAAACAAATGGGTAATAAATATTTGTATGCAAAATTCCTAGCTAGTAAAAGTTTACTTTCAATATCAGCATAACTTTTCAGTTTACAACAAAATTAAAATATTGAAATGTTTTTATTTCCCTAGAGATTTTTTTTTTCTAAAGGAAAGAAATAAATGTTGAAGATTCAGATACTCCTAGTTATTAGTAAACCATTTGTTGATGGGGCCTTCTACAGAAAGTTGAAATTAGCCTCACGATCACAGGCACTGGCTCTCTTGGTGGACTTCTGTCAGCCTGATATTTGTTGGAAAAGCAACATTGCTGGCCACACACAGTCCAGAATAGAATACATAATGAAGAGCGCCATGATGGAAGGAAGACAAATACTATTCAGATTGCAGAATACTTTCCAATAGCAAAGAGAGATCTTCTCACAGTAAAGTATCAGAAGCAACATGTAAGACTTCTAAAATGAGATTCCACAAGACTTAAGAAAATATGATCAGTTCTGTATTGATGGTAAAAAAGAAAATCCGATGGATAAGATTAATTCTGACTCTTTTCCACTGTTCTGAAGTCTTATTAAATATCATGAGGGATAAACAATGCAAGTTTTCACAACATGCATTTGTAATGAGATGACAGCACACTGAAAGGCCAGAATATATTAAATTCCTTTAAATTCTTATACCTTTCACAAGGGATTTTGATATTTTGTATTTGAGATTAATTGAAAAGTTTTCCCTCTGCCCCACATTCTGTTTGCTAGTCACGTTCTGCTCAAACCTGGTTTGCACAGATTGCAAAGTTACATACCTTTTATGCAATTGTCTAGCCACTAGTTAGAACATTTCCTTAAGATCTGGGAGATGGGTTTTAATCTTCTGCCTAAAGCTATTTGGGGCATTAGTATACGTATGTTGGAAGATTTCCCTGGGAGCTAGGCTAAAAAAGGTTGGGGAAGGACATCTGTCAAACGTGTTGCTGATCCAAACCGCCAAATGAGTCCATTTCTGTTGATGTACATTATCAGGTTATGCATAACTATACACATTTAATTTTTATGCAGGTGCATGGAGCCATATAAGTGAAAGGCAAATTTCCTTTTAGGAATTTTACTTGCTGACTTAGGGATCCAGACAAATAAGTATTAACACTGAAATGACTCCATGTATGAACCTATACTCCAGCAGTGTATGCTTCATGCTACATCTTTAATCATTTTAAAGCAAATAATTCAACATTAATGTCTCCGTTAGATATATTTTCTGTTGCACATTGAACATGTTAGCAAATCACAAAAAATATCTCTGCATCATTCTGTTTATAGGTAAAGCATTCAGAAATTACATAAAATTCACTTTATGCATCTGTAAAATAAAATATCTATACCTATTTTCATTAAACACTGGGTTTAGTGTGTCATTAGAGCTCTGGGCATCTGAAATAATTTATAAGCAGTCTTAATGCAATAAGATAAATAGCAATGTCTTCGGTCAACAAAAGGCCTTTGTGCCTTTTGGCTAATATTAGGATAGATGTTTGATTTGTAGTTCATTTTGACTGCTAATAAATTAATTCAAGTCTACTAGAGCATATGAAATTAGCATTTTTCTGATTGATTTGTCACCAAGAAATGACCCTGATTATGTTATTAATAAGCAATTTACTCCTAATTGCCTTTTTCTCTTTAAAGCGTAAATAGCTGTTGTGGTGTGTTAACCTTGGTTGTTTGACAGACTTGCAGACAAACACTCTCTCAATACCTTTCTTGAACAGCAGTCGAGGAGAAAAAAAGATGAAAAATCTTATAGGTTGAGATAAAGACACGGAGATCATTTACCAATTACTGTCAAAGGCAGAACAGGCTCAGCTTGGGGAAGATCTTTTTAATGTATTGCCAATTAAAAATAGAGCACAATAATGAGAAGCAAGGACAAAACTGAAAAAACACCTTTGCCTCACCTTCTTCCCTGCCATTTCCACTTCTTGCTGCCCCTCTTTCTGGTTGCTTCTGAAGTTTGTCACCATTCTTAGGACTTTTCTGGGAAAGAAGCAAACTACTTCCAGCAGAAACGAGTAAAGTAAACCGGAGACAGACAAATCAAACAATCCCACCATGTATTATAGAAAGTGACTGATTCTTCTGGCTTTTTTTTTCCCTTTTGTACCAAACCTTTTTCTTTTGGTTCTTTGTCCCTTACTTCAGAATTCATCCTCATGGTGGTCACATCACTAGTACTGCTTTCTCAATCCCCCTGGATCTATATGTACTAGAATATGCATGACCTCCAATGAATTTTTTCATTTTTCATTTCTTCCGGTGAATTTTTATGTTTTTAATCCTAGCTCTTATTTCAATATTTCCTGTCCTTCAAGTCATCTTCATTCCCCTCATGCAGTGTCCCTCCCTTGCTGTGAAAGAACTAGTTAATTTCCTCTGAGAAAAAGAAAAAAAATGAGTTATGATATCATGTGACCTAACTTTTCCTTCTCTTCTTTCCTCCTCATTATACCTTTTTCTATTTTTTTTCCCCTACCATTTATGTACTTATGCACTTATAAAATTTCTGAACTTCTCTTTTTCTCTAACATGCGTAAGGGCCTGATAGAGACTGTTTTCTAACATCAAACAATAAGATGTATTTGTTAGGCCACAGCATTGAGGATTTAACCCCAGTTACATATGTATGAGTTCTTTCCACAGCTGATTTGACTTTGGGGTTAGTGTCTCAATAAATGTTTGCTGAATACTGAATCACTTTTCATTTTTTAATAGCAAGTGGGAAAGTAGATTATTCAAAGTTAGAGGGTTTTGCTCTCTCATATTCAGCATTGTAACAAAAACAGGAACGGAACAAGTTACTCTGTGTCATCAATGTTTCACTATTTTATCCTGTTATTAGCAATTTCATCAGAGCTCAACCAAATGATAGATTAGCGAGAAAATATTCATGCCCTTTATAAATCATCAGAAAAGTTGTACGATTTTCATAACTATTTTATCTAGTCAGAACTTTTATGCACACAAATCAGATGGGATGGGATTAACTTGTTCAACAGTAGATACGCCATTTAAAATTGTTTTATTGTATTACATGACATCTACTGGCATATGCAAAGCAATCTTCATCCTTCTGAATCTACAGCTGCAGCCCTGGCAAGACATTCAACAGAAACTAAAACAGTGCTGGATGTCTATGTTTAGAGACCTTAAAGCTGCTTAGCTTATTTTGAGAAGTTATTCTATCATTTAAGATCTTTGATGCTTTTTTTTGCTATTACTATTAAAGCCAGAGTATCTTTAAAATGTGATTCTAATTGTATATATTTATCCTGAGAACAGAAGGAGGAACTCATAACAGGTAAGAATTAACTGCAAGATATCTGTACCTATATTTAAGATTTCTTTCCCAAGCCAGAACAGGTCGATTGAATTTCTTGAAGTTACAGCACAGAAAGGAGAAAAAATAAGATCCTGATTAAATGTCAGTTCAAGGAGCTCCAAGTATTGCTCTTTATCTGACAGAACCTCTCTCTGCCTCAATTTCTTTCCCAATAGTGACTTCCTTCTGGCTTGTTGGAATCCAGTTTTTATCTAGCATGTGATCCCTCCATGTTTCTAATGACAGTTTTCATTGCCATAATTGACATCCATTTCAGGATTATATGCTGGACATATGTATTTACTGACAAAACAGATGCTGAATTAGTCTGCTACTGACATATATTTAATTCTGATCACTGTAATTCTCTTTCTAGTTTTAAGCTGTCAGGTTTTTTTTTGTTGTTTGTTTGTTTGTTTGTTTGTTTTTTATAAAATGTAGCTTCATTATAGATAATGAGTTTGACTATGTTTGCCACTTACTGTCTTCTGAAATCAGCATTATCTTCCCATTATTTATTGCCTAGAAATCTTTCCTGGACAAACTTCTTTTGAAATATTAATAAAGATCTCAACAAATTGTCTTAAATTATTACATGATTTTCTTCTCCCTGTGTGTATCTCTCCCTCTACTCTATTCCACTACCTCAATATCTGTTTTTAAAGATCTTAGGGCACCCTCCATACCTAATATTTATAAAAATTTTTCTTCAAATCCTTTAAGTCATTGGCTTCAGAAACAAGCTAATTAGTATTGTGTGAAAGGACTAATTTTTGTTGATTTACTAATTTTACACCTAATACTGCTATGGTACAGTGAATTTGAATGAAATGAGAAGGTACGAAATAAAGCACTGTTCACATATTAATTTTAAATTTGAATTAACAATTTGGAATAGAGCAATCACAGTTCTTCAGAGCTCTTATTGGCTTCTCTTTTTATGTCCACACTCAGTATATCCCTATCTTTTCTCTCTTATTCCAAGTAATTTTTTTAATCATGAAATATAAAATTCTTCGTGCATGATTATCTGTATTTTAAACTTATATGTCCTGATATGATTGGGCAAATTAGCTCATTCTTTCTTACAGGATCTGTATTTCCCTATTTCTTTCTGGTTTAGGTGCTCTAGGGCTGTAGTTTGCCTAATGTCCAATGTTAAGATTGACTGCTCAAGTAATTTCTTTCCTCTATCAATCAGGAATTCATCCAGCTATCTTTATCATAGATTCAGATTAAATTGGCTTTATCACTTCAGTTTTTTATTCAGATATCCAAAATACAAATGATTGTTCTCTCCCTGTATGTTTAAACTGCCTCTTTCATTTTCCTGCTGCTTGTTTTCACCCAATAATTGTTTTGCATCAGGAGGTCTTAGTTCATTATGGTTTTTGTAAGAAAGGAACTTTAGATTCTGAAAAGTGTCAGTTTAAATTCCATTTATTATGTTAACATTGTGGTTAATATAGTTATACCATGTTTTAACTATACTTGTTAACTACAGTGCATACTACAAAGAAAGAGTCTCACATCCCTTTAGGTGCTGGGAGCAATGGGTTGTGAGGTTTCCATAATTTCAAAGTCAGGCTGCTTTTATTCAATACTTGTTGTGCTTTATTGTCATAGTGTAAGAAGTCATCTTATATGTAATTTTTACCTCTTATTGACAAAATTCAAAGTAGTGGAAAGGAGGCTTGATACAAATGAAATTCAGGGCTTAAACCTCTATGGCTCTGTCTTACTATCTGGAAAGTACATAAAATGAAAATAATTTGTTCTATTTGTCAGGTGGTTCATCTTGTTTTACAGATTACTGACTATTATTATGATGAAATTGTTGTAATTTTAATCACTCCTGTATGTACACTGTAGCTGATAACAGTGCCTTTTGAGAGATAGCTACATTTCTATATAAGCCAAGGCTTTTGAATAATTTGTCAAAATGTAATACCACTACTATATGTTTAAACAATGATATTTAATTTTTCTGAAACAGTACATTTCTAATTTTGACCTGCGTGTACCACTGTATTTTTACATGCAAATATTAAATGTGATATCATGTAAATACATGCCATGTATGTATGAATAAAGTATAGGATGCTCCATTTAAACTAAAGTTTTGCTTGGAAATACTGATGTGTAGCCAAAGGTAATAGTTTTCTTTACCCTGTGATAACGTACAGTTCTTCTAGTTCTGATTTTTGTATACATGTGTATACATTTGTATATATATATAGAAGTCACTATGGCAGTAAACTTATTTTCCTTTTTTAACTTTTTTACAATAAAGGAGAAATTTTTCCTTCCTTGAATGAATCATAAAAAAAAAACATAAAAGTATTACTCTTTGAGCGGATGCATATGAGAATAATGGTGCCATTTTGTTTTTTTCTTTT
>WBMW01003003.1:820866-831450 GCA_013396635.1 Penelope pileata | reverse complement strand
TTTTTTTTTTTTTTTTACACCTGAACTCCATGGTTTGGATTCAAGGATGCTGAAGTGATGTTTGTTGCTGTTTCAAGTGAGGTGTTCTCATTTCTGAAAAATAGCACTCTCAAAGCGATTTGTGGGTCTGGGTTTTTGCTGTGTGTTGTCTGGGTCTGCAGTGTTTGTGTCTGAGGGCACTGCTCTGCTTTCCTGGCCCTCCCCAAACACTCCTTCCTCTGCAGTTGCAGATTTCATGACCGGGGAGACTGATGGTGCTGTGCAGCCCTGGGGCTGCAGGAGCTGGGGCTTTTCCATAGCACCCAGTGCAGCCTCTGGTCCTGCCCAGGGCTGAGCACCCACCCCTTCCCTTCCCCGGGGTGCTGGTGCTGCTGGCAGGATTGTGCCCTGGAGCAGGACAGGAGCTAGTATCCCTGTGCCGGGCGGGATGGGCCCCTGCTCCGCTGGGGCTGTCCGTGCTCCGCCAGGGGGGCCGAGAGGAGCCCCGAGCCGCCTCCGGGCCGCCCGCTCGGGCTGCAGCAGGTGGCACTCGAGCTCCAGCCGAGCTGCGGGGCCCGGCGCGGGGCTGGGCCCGGTGGCGCGGGGCTCGCGGTCCTCGCAGGAGGAAATGCATCCTGCAGCCGAGAGCTGAGCCTGCAGGACCTCGATTTGCATGCTTTGAGTGTTCCCTTCCGCTCACGGGTGCAGATTGTATCTCTGCTCGCGCAGATTTGTCCTTACCCAGTGCCTGGGCTCAAGGTGATACAGTGCTGCTTTTCACTTTGCAGAGTCTGACCCCGAATTTGCTTGGCCTCTTTTTTTTTTTTTTTCCTCCTTCCCCTAGTGGCACGCCTCTCTAAACAGTGCAAAATGCAAGGTTTTATTTTTGCAAATCAGATAATTTTTTTTGCACAAATGGAGGCTCAGGGATCGCTGTTGTGAAGTCCTGAGGAGCAAATGAAGGCAGCGGTGACGCGCTGGCTCGTCCCAGCTGCCACCTCACCCGGGACCATAAGCGTGCGTTGCAGATTTGCTGTAACAGTGGTCACTTTTGTATTTGGAAGTGTATCTTGGCACCTGCTAAAAATAGCGAGAGCCCGGGGCCCTCTCGGTTTCCTTCCGACAGCAGCGAGGACAGCTGCGGGTGTGAGCGGGCAGGTGGCCTGAGCCGCCTTGCAGGAGCAGAAGTCCTTGCATGGATGGGTCAGAACCTGTGGCCCTGTGGTGATGTTCGTGCAGACACACACACCCGTGTGCTTTTGAGGGCTCTTCCTGCCTCCTGCAGTGCCCTGTGCTGCTCTGGTCCCCACGAGTGTTGGATTTTTTCCCTCTGTTGCCTTTGCTTGATGTAACCATAATACCTGGGCGGTTGCATTCTCAGCGATGCTCTGGAAGACCCCAGACCAGGGGTGCACGCCCAGAGCCCCCCGAGGGCACACAGCTGTTGGCCCTGACCCGGGGCAATGCTCGCCCCACTGGCAGGTGGGCGGCTCAGCCCTTGTCCTTGTGCCTGGGCTCCCCACACTGAACTGGGGAAGAAAGCTCCTCCTGGCTCTGCGGCGGTCCTGGGGGCCCCAGCTGCAGCTCGGGTGAGAGGTGCAGGCGGACCCGTGGGCTCCCAGCAGCCTGAGCCCCTGGCTGGTGCTCCTGCCATCTGTCCTCCACTCATTGACTCCGGCGTAATAGAAGGGCTCAGTGCTCATTACTTTTTTGTCACCTTTTCCAGTTGCCAATCAAACGCGTCTGGTTTTGGAGTTTTTGTTTCCTTGTCGCTGTGAGGATGCGGGATGCTCCATCTCGCTGTAATTACGGTTCCATCATTGTCTTGGCACAAAAACATCTGCTGTCTCCCTGCGATCTCCACTTCTCCTATTTCTTTTGAGAATTTCACGGATCATGATGACCTTCTATTTTCCATAACATCTCATGCATCTCAGTGTACACAGCTGTTTCTCTTGCGTTCCCCCATCTCTCATCTATCCCTTTTTTTCTATCAGCATCTCCAGTGCTCTCCGAATTGCAGCTCATCTGCTTATCAAATCAATATCTCGCCCGCCGCCTCCCCCGCGTCGCAGCGGCTGTAAACACGGCGCCTTTGCACCCCAGTGCCCGGGCAGCTTTCCCCTCAGCGCAGTTTGTCTTCCAGCTCACGTCCAAAGTCTTTGTTCTTCTCATTTAACACTTTTAAGTTAATTTTCTCAGCCTTTCTGCGCTGATTACGATGTCTCTGGCTGCGGTCTGCCCGCGGCTGGAGGTGAGGATGGTGGTGAGGAGCTGCAGAACGATGGAGCGTGGTGGAGGGCTGAGCCGAGGGCTGGAGGAGCGCAGGTCTGTGTTGTACTTGTGTGTGACCTTGGTCCAACAGCACGGCTCCGTGACTGTGATGAACGGAGATACTTCCACTTTTATTCCATTCTGGCACCTTTTATTACCGGGACCTTACCGCTGTGCCTATTCTCTTAAAAAATAATAATAAAAAATGCAGTCCTATAACTGCTGCAGAAGGACTAATAAAACTCCCAGGATGACAGGACCTTAAATCTCGTTCCTTTGTTCCCTGTGTGCCGAGCGAACCTCCCAGCCCTGTGCCTGCTCCCTCGTGCTGCCAGGACCTGCGATGGGGACCTGGCCATGCCCAGCAAAACCAGCCCTGAGAATGCTGAGGGCTTTGGGTTTGTGTGTCATTCACCTTCAGCCCATGGCCTGCATGCGCCTGAGCTAGGAATGTCCTGTTCTTGAGAGACTTTGCAGAAGTTTGGCGCCTGGAACGTGTGGCTGAGGAGTGGCTGTTTGGGTGCTGACAGAGGGCAGGGAGCAGAAAGCGGAGTGGGGATTAATGAATCATGTGGTAACTTCTTGGCTGGACGGAAATAACAGCGGGCATGCATCATAGTTTTTTCCCCTTTCAGGAGCATAGCTGCTTGCACAGGGATGGCTCGGGTGCTTTTTCATACAGCTATGCATTGTATGTGGGTGCTTATATATAAATAAGGCTGTAAAATCATACATTAAGGGACCTGTTCATCCACGAAGAGTTATGTGGTTGTCAGGATGTGTAATGGCTCCCTGGGTCGGGAGGCAGCCGGCTCCTATGGAGACACAAAGCTGTGTGTGGCCGAGGGCTCAGCGCTCCGTGTCCCTGCCCGGGCCGTGTCCTGCACCGCCCCGGCCCACGCTGCCAGGGAGGTGCGAGCTGGGAGCGCCGTGCTCGGAGCTGCTCGGTGCCAGGGAACCGAGCGCCCGCGCTGCTGCCTCTGGCCCTGGAGCAAAGCACAGCAGCACCGGGCGCGGGTGTTGGGCCAGGGGTTGCTCTGGAATGGGCCGAGCCGGAGCAAAGCAAACGGCAATCAAACAGGGGATAAACGTTATCGGAAATAATCTCCGTCGCTTAATGTGCTCCAGTGACTCTGGAGTAATTGGCCATTTCCTGGACGGACCCAGATGCGCCGAACAATGTTCTCCCTGTTTCCTTTCCGCACACTTGTGCTCTCTCAGCGACCTGGCTGGCCGCTTCTCCCTCCCCCTCGGACTCCAAATTCCCCCCCAGTTTTCTCGTGGAGTTGGTATTTTTCCCCCAACAATGTCTCAGAGGAATCACAAATGTGTAGTGTGTGTCCCGATGCTTGTATTTTAATAGCGCGGAGCAAACCACATCAGCACAGGCAATTTCACATTCAACACATTATTGCTATTTAAAGCGCAGAGGTATAAAAATGATTGGCAATGCAGCTCTCCCAGCAATCGCGCTGCTGCTGGCTGCCAGATTGTGATTTTTTAATATTGGCTGCTCCATGCAGTCATTCCCTCACCTTTGACTTGCAGATTTCCCAGCGTTGAAATAGCAAAATCATTTTTGGTTGCAACAGACACATTGCTTGCTGCTGAAAGAAATTATAATTAAACACACGTGTGTATATATGTACTCATATACATGCATATAGTGCGGGGTGGCTGCTCAGTTTTTCCAGCTGAGCAACCTTTTGCATTCCCCTCTTTGCAATGTTCTCCCTGAGCTCTGGGATCCAGAGGGTGGGGGACCGGCGGGCGCTGCTCTGTGCTGGGGGGCAGCAGGGACGGGCTGCAGGGCAGACCCTGCTCTGTTCTCATAGGGCAGCAGCGAGGGGGTCCTGTCACGGAGTCCTGTCCCTGCCCAGAGCTGCCCCCCTGCCACCTCTGCACCGTGCTGGCCCGATGCAAAACACTTGGCTCCCTCCGCTTGCGGAAGGGATTAGCTACCTCATAACATCCAGACAAGATAATCTCTCCAGTTTTGCCTGGAAGAAGTCCCTGACAAAGAGCAGCAAAGCTACAATAATGCCAGATGAAACAGTAATTGAGTTTGCCTTCTTATTACTTTCTCAGCTAAGTTTGTGTTGTTTTTAATTTTATCTCATTTTTCTATTGCTGATACAGAGCAGCTGAGTGTTGTCCCTGTACCAAGCCAAAGCACAGCACTGTGTCTATGGCGAACTGCAGCCGTGGTGGGAGGTGATCAAAAAGGGGGGAGGAGTAATGCTGAGAAGTTTTAAAAATTTGCGTGTGTTGTAGGAAAACAGAAGGCTTTAAGTGGGATGGAGCTTTGGTAGTTGTTGCTGCCCGTCGCCTGCTCCTCAGTGCTGGGTGTTAACAGCAGCGGTGTGCCATGCCCGTGTCCTGCAGGTGCTCTGAGCTGTCAGAATAAACAGTGCGAGTCTCCAAAAGTTTTTGAAAGTAACAAACAGAAATGTACCGGCTGTCCTGAGCATGTTCTCGCTGGTGGACGTTGGGCTGGTGAGAGGCTGGTGCTGCATGGAGAGCAATGCATCACTGGAGCAGCGCTGCTCGGATGATGCATGGCACCGATCCATCACGAGAGCGACAGCGCCGGGATGATGTACGGCTCCGGGAATGCCCCGCTCAGGACGAGCAGCTCCAGGAGCCTCCATCTGCCCCAGCCCAGGGTTGCCCACATTGCCCAAGCTTTGTTTCCTTTTGTTGGAAGAGCATCCTGATTAGAAGCAGTGTGAAGAGTGGCTCCAGGAGCCTGGTGGGCTCCCAGGCGTGGATCCCAAATGACACGAAGATGGTGGTTTGGAAAGGCAGAGCTGAAATGCTCCAGTGCCAGGTGAGCAAACATCCCCTCCGGGGGATGCAGCAGTGCCCCAGCACCACGATGGGCCCAGCCCGTGGCTGAGCAGCGAGTGCAGGGCGGGGGGACGCAGCACCAGGTCCCGCAGTGGCATGCAGCACGTCAGTCCTGCAGGGTTTTGCCAGTACTGCGTTGTCCCCTCGGTATTTTCAGAGATAACACACGAGCCCACTGCCGGGCTTGGCCTCCAAGCAAAACATGTCATCCTTTCTCCGCTTGCCGTGCGCCTTGTTTGAAGGGGTTGTCCTCTGGATTGTTTTTATTTGTTGTCTGCTATCAAAGCCCTAAAGGTCACATTTTTCAAGTTCTTTCCTTGGAGCTTCAAACACTATACATTTACTTTAAACAAAAAGAAAAGAAAAAAGCAGCATTTTTAGAGGATCGCTCCCCACCCAGGGACTCTGGAAAGCTCCAGTTATCCCTGCTGCAGCTCAGTGCTCCTGGCTTAGCTTAAAAGTGGCGTGG
The DNA here is from genome assembly GCA_013396635.1 of Penelope pileata. Lineage (NCBI taxonomy): Eukaryota > Metazoa > Chordata > Aves > Galliformes > Cracidae > Penelope > Penelope pileata. The sequence continues at coordinate 825,878 of WBMW01003003.1, read as the reverse complement.
GCTCACGCAGGCCTTTATGTGCTGCTCTGGGGACACGGAGCCTTCGTGGGCAGACGGGGTGCAGAAAGAGCAGTGGAGGGGCTGAAGTTCTGATCCCGGCCTGGATGGATGGATGGGGGGGGCATCGCTATTGTTCTTGCCACCCGAAATCGCTTTTATGGGTTTTGCTTTCCTGACAAAGCCAGTTCGAATTGTTTACGTATCTTGATCTTATCATCAACAAAAACTCCAGCTGAACTTTGGCCAAGAAGGGACAGGTATATCAGGACCGGTTCCTTAATTATGTTTACATCTGAATTACTGCAGTAGATCTTCACTTCCTCGAGAGTGATTTTCCACCGCGCTTTAATTTCATAGAACAATATGAAAGGCATGAATCTTCATGAAACCGCTCCTAACGCAGGAGGCTCCGCAGTGTTTGCAGCCTCCGCTCTCCATCACCGGCAGCCCCGGGGGAGGTTCAAGGCAGATCCTTGCCATCACGGCTTTGCAAGCTCAGGACGCCAAATAAATAAAGCAGGGAGTCGGCAAAGCCCTGATTCAGCAAAGGTGTGAGCGCAAGTTCAGCATCAACCTCTGCTTGAGCAGATTTGGAACGAGGGAGTTAATGTGACAGCAGCCCGGGACCACGGGCACTGCCACGTGCAGGGCTGGGCTCTGGGACACGGCTCCATGGGCTCCCGGCTCTTCGTGCTGCTTCGATCTGCGCCTCCGTCATGATGCCGTTCCAATTAAATTCCGGTAGTTTAATGTGGTTACAGCTGCATTTACCAGGCACGTTTCTTCCTGACGTACAATGCTGGAATTTGAGATGCGCCTGGGGGCTGCGTGCGGCTCCGTGTCCCAGGCCTGCTGCAGCCATCCCGGGTGCCCTGCCAGGACGGTGAGCAGAGAGCAGCGGGGCAGGCCAAGGGACACGCGGGAGGTGAGGGCAGCAGGGACGCCGTGCACTGAGTGGCCCTGCAGAGCCAGCGCTTCCCCGTGCAGCTGCTCCTGCCTGGTCCCCGCGTGTCCCCGCTGCCCGGCTCTGCCCGTGCCCAGGGCACTTGGGAGCGTCCCCTCCACCCGTGGGGTGGCTCTGGGCACCGGCCTGCTCGGGGGTTTGCAGCAGTTTGGATCTGCTGGTTGGAAACAAGCAGTGGCGATGCCCTCCTGGGAACGAGTTGTTTTTCCTGCCCCTAATGCAGCTTCAGAGTTGTGAATTTTAAAGTGCAGATGTGAACATAAACGTGTGGCTGTGTCTGTACAGACACTGCCTGCGTGCATTCTGCAGTAATTCTCCTTGGATGCTCTTGCTTTTTCCTGCAGTCAATTTTTTTGAATGACACGGAGCTGATAATGAATGTGGTTTCAGTGCCGAATGATCGGGCTGGCTCGTCTCATTCCGCCTCTCCTGGTTCTGAGCAAGAATGCGAGGACTCGCTGTGTCTATTTCAGATTCCATCATGAAAGGAATAATTGAGATTGAGATTCTTAGTCACTCAATGCAGAAGGTCAGGGAATTAATGCTGTGTTACATCCAGACCATTCATTTACTNGTGCCACAGAGAAGGTAACACATCTCCAATGCCGCGCACATCCCCGGTCCCTGGTAATGCACACTGTTTGTCTTTATTTTGGGGGTGTTCCAGGGCAGTTTTGTCATTGTAATTGATTAGTGGAGACAGGAAAAAAAATCCAGAGGTAACAGGAAGAAATGATTCCCGTGAATCCATTGACTCAGTTGTAGCATTGATCTACTTCTGGGAATTATTTATAGGAGAAGATTCATAGTTAATAATATTAGTTCGGACTTCTGGAACAGTTTATCAGAGAATCTTAAAGGCCTCTGCAACCAATTAATCAGGCAGAAAAATAAGGTAGAGAGCCTCATTTCGGGAGAGGGAAGGCGTCTGGATTCCTGGCAGAGCTCTGCCACCCATGTGGCCCAAGAAGTGCATCCCAAGGGAGCACCAAAGCGGGAGGCGGCACTGCCGGGCCGGCCAGCTGCTGTCAGCCGTGTCGGCTGGGGAAGGTGCTCGGGGAAAAACCCTCCTCGGGCTGCAGGAACGGTGTCTGTGAGATGGTGAGCTGAGCCGTGGGGAGGGAGCGCCCAACAGGCACACAGCAGAGGACCTCTCCTCTCCCCCATCACCTCCCTGATTTGTTTTCATTTTAACTTCACTGATCTGTACCCTGCACGCCCGCAGGAGGAATGACACCCCTGAGAAGAGCAGGAGGGCTTCTTCAGAGTGGTCTGGTTGGATTTCCTGGGGCGTATAGACAGAATTGCCTGGAAGTAGTAAATAAAATTAAACACTGTAGTTCTGAAAAACAGAATTCTCACGGCTGTCTGTTGATTTCAAAGCCGATGAAAACAAAGCAGGCTTTGAAATCCTTCCTCACAGAGCTTCCTTCTCCCCACCCTTATCATCTAAAAGATGGGCCTGATAATATTTGTTTTTTTATTCTTCTTTTGAAACAGTCAAAAAAAACCAGTGTTCTTGCAATTAAGATGAAAATCCCGGTGTTTTTAATGAAGTCAGTGCAATGTCTTCATTAGCAAGGAGCTGAAACAACTCGATGCAGGTCTGGGGCTGCCGCTGAGAAAGGCTCCAGGGTCTCCCCAAGGAGCGCAGGGCCCCAGCAGCACGGGCGGTGAGCCCAGGGTGACCGACCGGTGCAGCACCAGCGAGCTCGCTTCGGGAAGTGGCCGTGGTGCCTTCCCACAGCTGCTGCTTCGCATGCACCCAGCTCGAAGGCTTTGCTTGGTTCTGCTGGTGAGCAGCAGGGGCAGCTCCTCCTCGGCCACCTGCAAGCCCCGGCCAAGGGCAGCGTGCTCACGGCTGTGCTCTGTGCTCTGTTCACGTAGCAGCTGGGAACAGGACTGGCAGCCTGGCAGTGCTCACCACCAGGAGATGCAGTTGGGTGCCAAAGGACGTGCAGCTTTAAAAAGCAAAACCAAAACCTACTCCAGTGTCTGCACCCTGTTGAGCTTCTGCTTGTGGGGCCATGGCCCCGCACTGCTCCCGTCCCAGCACCGTGCATCTGGGAGCGGTGCTGCAGACTGCCGCTGGCACCGAGGCTATGCCGGTGGCAGAGAGGCATCAACAAGACTGATTGTTTGCAATGACAAATCCTGCATTGTAAATGTTTGATTTCCTGGCAGCTCCCCCGTGCATTGCCCCTCTGTAATGCCGTCCAAATGCCGTTTGCCAGGTGAAGGCGCGGGGCAGCCCGCAGCGCACCGCTGGCCATGGGGGACTTCCGATCAATCTCCAGAACTTATTAAATGATAGATGGAATATAATACAAGTCATTATTTCTTCCCTATGCATGAAAATGAATTATTCAGTAAAGATTTAGACCCTTTTTATTATGACACTGAATTTACGGCGCGCAGAACATAAACGTGGATCCCTCCCGCAGCACAGGCGGAGCCGCTCCGCGCGCGCTGGCTGCAGTGGCAGCACTGCGGGGTCACAACGTAGGGCATGTCCTTGCTCGGTGCAGTGCTTGCAAAGCCCCGAGCTGGGCTGGCAGCCCAACATCTGCGCGTTTCAGAAATCACCGAGGCTCCCAGGACCCGCGCGTTTCTGGGGAGCTCTGGAGGCAGCGCTGCAAACCCCGCACCTCTGTCCTGAGCTGCGGTGCCCAGCGACCAGCGAGCCCCAGCCAGCGGCGTGCGGTGCCACCAGGCAGGGGCTGCTCCCAGCTTGTGGCGGTAGCGGGAACTTTCCTCGTTAATGGAGTGAGTGCTCCAACTTTTAATTGTGCAGCTAGGGACAGTGTCACCGCTGAGCAGCAGGTACAGGTGTCAGCTTCGCCGTTCATTAGCTCCTTCTGAAAGTCCACAGGGAGCTTGGCTCTGTGGCCCAGGAGGAGGGGAGCAGCGGCTGGGGACAAGGAGCTGCGGGGCCAGGCACAAGGAGAGGATGGCAGCAGGTGTTGTGTCACCTGTGGGCATTGTGTCACCTGCAGGCTCTGGCCCCCAGAACATCCCCAGTGGTGGGGTTGCTGCTTTTGTTTGCAGGCCCCTGTCTCAGGGCTGTGCTGACCATGGAGGCTTTGGGAGTGGGTGCTCGGGTCCCTGCTCAGACCTGGCAGTGCAGAGCTCATTCCCTCTGGATGTCCTCCAGAAATGCCACCAACATGAGATGCTTCTTTCCCCCGCCCCCATCCACCAGGACAGGAATCCCCCAAACAGCAATAAGCCTCACACAGGCACTCCTGTGCATGGGAGCACTTTCCATCCTGCATTGGACACGACAGCTCAGCAGCTCGGTGCGGGTTTGCTGATGAGGCCCCATGGCACTCGGGGATGCTGCTCGTACGGCCCAGAACACAGTGACATGGGGCTGCCTGCACTGGGAGCGGGGCTGCGGGGCTGGAGGGCTGCTGGGAACGAGCTGGAGTTGCACATCCACACGGTGTGTGCCAGAGAAACAGCAAAAATGATGGAATAGATTGAAAAAGGTCACCTGCCCGAGCCACAGCAGTGCTGGGAGGAAGCAGAGTTGGGGCCTGTGCAAAGCAGGACCCCGTAACTGCAGAGATTTATTTTGAATACGTAGAAACAAAGTTTCTTTCTTGAGTTCCTTCTGCCCATGGCAGCTGCCTCATGCTGTCCCCATTGGTGCTCCTGGGCCAGGGGGCTCGGCCTGCCCACATTCCCGCTATGCACTGCTTCATTTGAGCCACACTGATTGCCTTCACCTTAGGTAATTACGACGACACTTGGCTGCCTCTGCCCGCCACCGAGTGTTGCCCAGAGCCAGTACGCAGCGGGGCCAGGATGGCATCGGGTGGGGGCTGTGGGGGCACCGCGATGTGCCTGGAGGGCTGTGATGTGGGGCACCACGACATTGGGTGTGGGGGTACCGGGACGTTGGGTGCTGGCATGGCGGCACTGTGACATGGGGGACGCAGGGCCCCGGCTGCTCTCTCTCGGGGGCAGTGCCCGGTGAAGTGCCGCCCTCCCGACCCCTTCTCCCGTCCTCCCCCGGCGGCGCGGGGCGATGGGGAGAGCCGCG